>PVJI01005456.1:0-96197 GCA_004026765.1 Micronycteris hirsuta
AAGAAAAGGTCCTGAGAAAAGGTAAAAAGAGGCAGGACCATGCTGGCAAATGGCAGAGGTAAGGGGAAGCCTGGATTTGTTCTATTTGCAATTTCCTCGGTGCAAATGTTCTCGTCTGGCTGATCTCAAGCTATCAGCATGACACTGTCAACGCAGAGCTGGGAAGAGACATGCCAACTGGCATCCTCCGTCTACCACACATGTGCTCTCGCTAGCTGCTGGAGTCTTCCGAACCTGCTCCAGAACACCACTGGGGAAGAAAGTGAGGGAAAGAGGGGAAGAGTGGAGAAAAATGGAGCAGAAGAGTAATTTAAGAATGAGTGGAAAGGAAAGACAGGTGCTAAAATCATGCGTTTTGTGAAAATGAGGCTTAGAGAGGAATGAGCCAGGTATAAAGAATGTCCCCCTCCTGGAATGCAGAATTAGAACGAACCCTGGCTGTGATCTGGGAGGACAGTTTTCTCAGGGACTCCACAGATGTTGACCAAGAAGACCTGTCCATGGCAGGGGTGGGCAGAGGGAAGGTGGGGGTGTGGGGGGGAGAGGGAGAGAGAGAGAGAGAGAGAGAGAGAGGAGTCATTCTAAACCAGTACTTTTCACATTTTAATGTGCATTAAGAAGCAATCCCATGATGAGCTTGTTGAAACGAAGATTCTGGTTCAGTAATCTGGGATAGGCCTGAGATTCTGCATTTTAAAGGCTCCCAGGTGATGCTGATTGCAGGCGTGTAAACCATAACTTGAGTTTCAGGGCTCCAGTCCAGCCTCTTGACCGTGTGCTTCTTTAAGAGACAAATGTAAATCTGCTTACATCTCATTAGAAAATCCTGATCTTCCTGAAGTGCCACATCCTGTTCTTGTGCTCTAAGAGTAATGACCCCATCATCATAGATTCTGATTAGACACAGGATAACAATGGTAATCATCTTCACATCTATCTTCTAAGTGCCATTTGTGTGCCATTGGCTGACTTCCCATCAATAACTAATAAATATTCTCTGGCTTACACATTGTCTTGAATACAGTTCATTATAACAAGAATCCCCCTTTGCTTTTATATCATCTGACAGCTGGACCATTTACCTAACACATTCAGCTTACACTGGTGCTTTTCTGTCCTTATGCTATAGTCCAAAAGTTTGTGTCTATCCTCCCTGAAATGTTGAAATCTTAACCCTCAATGAAGATGATATTAGGAGGCGCACCCTTTGCTGAGTGCTGAGGTCACAGTGGTTGAGCTCTCATTGGTCGAAATTAGTGCCTTGTAAAAGGGGCCCCACAGAGCTCCTTTGTCCTTTCCACCATGTGAGAACACAGCCAAGTGGCAGTCATGAACCAGGAAGAAGGTCCTCACCAGAATACAGCTGTGCTAGCAAGAGAACATGCTGGCACCTTGCACTTGGACTTCCCAGCCTCCAGAACTGGAAGAAATAAATTTCTGTTGTTTTCAAGCTATCCAGTGTGTGATATTTTGTGATATCAGCTGAAAGGACTGAGACCCTTTCTTATACCATCTTCCTTTAAGGGTAAGCATGGCTTTTACATCAATCTCCTGCCTTTAGACTTTAGGAGGTTGATGGGGGCATCCAGGCAAAAATCCTTCTTTTCTTAAGGGCTTTCTCTTCATTTTGCTACTGTCAATCCATTAAAAAATGCCTTTCCCATTTATAATGATCTCATATTTCTCAGCTGTGAGAAAGGTTGCTTATTGGAAGCAAACTGTATTCTAATCAGTGAAAATCAGCCAGGGAGAGAGAAAAAGAAATGCTGGCGTTGCCAAGGTCCTGCCCTGTTCATTAAGGTGACATTATCATCCCCAGGCTGAAAGAAATGACCTCAGGGCACCCGTGAGGAATGTGTGGGCTTCCAGGAATTCCCATGTGCTACTCAATTATAAACTGTATGTTAGTGAATCAACAAATGCTTAGATTTCCTTCCTAACAAAGGACTCCTGATGCTGCAGTCTGAACCGCAAGGCAGAGGGCTGTTAAAAAGGAAAAGAAAAGAAAAGAAAGCACAGGCTTTCGAGTCAGATATATCTGGGTTTTAGTGGAAGCATCCATCACTCTCTGGCTTTGCCTCTCCTTGAGCGAATGGCTTAAACACACTCTGTCTCCACTTCCTCATCTGTGAATTGGTGATAGTGATAAGACTTGTATCATAAAACACTTTTCCAGATTAAATTGCATTACAGTTAAGAAGAATCTACCACATCGTAGACATTCCATTCACAAAAGTTATTTTTCCTACTTTCTTTCTTTAAAAAAGAATGAATTTTAAGTGCTAGAAATTTCAGGTCTTGTGAGTAGCTGAAGTTTTTTAGGAATGGTGAAAACTTCCTGAACAATTAAGGCACTAATCATAAATTTTACATAAATTGTACATATATACACACAGAGTCCCTACACATACATTAATTATAATATTTAGACAATTAGAAAAATTTTGTTTTAAAACCTATTTTTATCAGGTCTATTGATCCTTCTGTTCTATCCCACTAGAGTTTGTCCATCCTTTATTGCTGTCATTGGCTTTTAATTGATAAAGGTAGTATTTATTATTTATAACATAATAATACCTTACAGTTGCTCTTTTCTACAATCTTAGACTTAGATTTTTTACTCATTAAATCTTCCAAGAATTCCAATTAGATGTCATACTAGTTATTATTATTTCTATTGCACAGATGAAAAAAATTTACATGAGTTAACAAAGATCATGTAGGAAGGCAGAATGAGAGACTATGTCAGTTAATCCTTCAAGATAATTTAAATTATCTTTATGTTCAGATGGGAACTAAGCTTCTGAGAAATTAGAAATCTTGTTACCCAACTGATAAAGGACTGCGGCTGGAATTTGTGTCCAGGTGTGCCGAATCCACAGCTCACACCACCAATTTTTCTACTGTACCACTTGATATTTAAAGCTGTTCCAACTCAGACAGCACTTATATTAATAGTGCATTTACATGTGTCACTTTGTTTTGATCTGATCCTTATAATAGTTGTGTAAAATTAGGTTGGACTGACATCATTATAACTCTGATTTTAGTGACTTTAACGGCGGTTCTGATAGTAAATACATGGTACAAGTAAAGCACAAGCCTTGTCGTTGGAAGATTTGGTTTGGGGAGAAGGCATCTGTGTGGGTAATGAAATGTCTATCCAAGCAAGGCCAAGGTTTTACCATGACCCTTGTCCCAGTCCACAAAGCTTGAGAAAGTGTGCAAGTTTCTCACTCAGCCCTCTCTGGGAAGATGCTGTTCTGAAATGCAAGGGTGCAGACTTTTAGAAGTGTGGTCATCTGTTTAAACAGGCTCACTACCATAGACCCAACTTAATTATTTATTTTTTGGGAAAGCTCTTTTTTGTTTCCCAAGGCGGCGAGCATTCAGAGCAGAGTGAAGAACTACATTAACAACTGTTTGAGAGCCGGCACCTGCCTAAAAGAGGCAGCTTGCAAATTAGTCCCAATCGATTGGATTTCCAGACAGAAAGGAAAAATAAGAAGACAATCAAGTCAACCCCCTACCCCTGTCCAGCCAGTGGGACACATTATTCATATCTCCTACTCAGTATGTGCTGTTTATAAATAGTTCCAGACCCCAGGATGCCAAACAAACCCTGTGCTCTCCACACAACCTTTGAAGGGAAAGAGGGCCAGCTTCGAGCCTAGAGCCTGGACTTGGGGTTTCCAAAAATTCTTTAAGCCTTGTTCTCAAGCCTTTTAACTGGTGGCATGAAGATTTCATCAGGGCATGCCGGGAAAATGGCAGACCCTGGCTACAAACCATGGCTGCCAGAATGCCTAGGTGTTACAGAGCAGGGGCGGGGATACCCAACGATCCCCCAACCCCGCACCAGGTTCGTTATGCCCGCCGCCAATGGAAAGATGTCTCTCAGTGCCAGAGACTAATGAAAAGGAAAGGAA
Source organism: Micronycteris hirsuta (assembly GCA_004026765.1). Lineage (NCBI taxonomy): Eukaryota > Metazoa > Chordata > Mammalia > Chiroptera > Phyllostomidae > Micronycteris > Micronycteris hirsuta. Next base: position 3,930 of record PVJI01005456.1, read on the forward strand.
TTATTTATTTATAAGTTATACAGGCTTGGAATAATGACTTAAGGTCTCCTTTAAAATACTAGAGTTCTTCGGAATACCCGTTCTCTAGAATACCCACAAATACACACAATCCTCCCTTCTCCCCTTTGCCCAGTCTAGAGTACCATATCTCAGGGAGAGAAGTAGAAGTCTGTGATTCAGGCAGCCCCTCGGTTCCGGCACCGTCCGCTGTGTCACTACCGCGATCTTCAGTTAATCCAAAACCATGTGGCACCTTCTCATGGCTCACCAACAAAAGTCCTTTCACCCCTTTTCTTCCAGGCAAAGTGAGCCACCCAAAGCCACGTGGTCTTCTCTCTGTATCTCTCAGGCTGAGGGGTCCCCACTCCTCCAAAGCCTTGTGGTCCAGAGAGACTGTTTCTCAGGCCGAGGGGTCCCTACTCCTCCAAGGCCTCGTGGTCCAGAGCCCTTCCTGCAGTGTCTCTCCTGCATTCTTCTGAACTGCTAAGACAGAGCTCTGCATCGCTGCTACATCTTGCTTCCCAGCTTCCTAAGCTGCGTGGCAAAGGGAGCCCTAAAGCCGTGTGTTCCAGAACAAGAGAGAGCAAGAGAGAGAGAGAGCAAGCCTGTCTCTCAGGCAGAGGGGTCTCCACTCTTAACCTTCGTGGTCCAGAGAGCGAGAGAGCGTTCTGGCTGCCGTGCCTGGGTTTAAATCCCCGCGCCAATCTTCCTCTGCAGCCCCATTTCTGACTCCTCCTTCAATCAGCTACACCTGCCAGCACTTCATATTCTTATAGCTTTACTGGGCTGCCATATTAACTGTGGGCAGGTGTGGCCCCACGGCACAGAGCCAATTATCTCCAAGCTTTCACGCAGGCGCTGTGTCCAGGGGGAGCTGCCTCTCAGTTACCTCTTGGGTAGAAGTAACTTCCATCCCCCTGGCCCAAAGCAGCTTTGCAGCTATTTAACATATCTATGAAACCAGTTAAAGGCTATAGATATGCTAAATGACCATGCCAGAAGTTATCTGCAAAGCTACTGTTATGCAAAACAGCTCTGAATGGCCCTGTTCCAGGAGTCCCCCCCACCCCGCCCAGTTCAGACTTGTGGGGGTGAGGACATCTTACATATATTTCTAACATTTCCTGGACACCTTGAATTCTGGACCCCATTACAAATCCTCATTTTGCACCCCCCTTGGCTCTTGGCTGCACCCTGTTACATAGGGAGCAGAAGGAATGTGTGAGAGGGACTGCTGCCCACGTACACCCAGAGCTTCACTGATGTTCCCCAACAGCAGAATGGAAATGAGGACCTCCTTTGGCTGAAGCAGAGATGAAGAGCACAAGTCCCACCGGATAAACTGCCCATGGACTATCTCTAAAGTATCTTCCTGGAGCAGTTAGGATTCTGTATTAATCAAAGGCTAGTCACAGGAAAAAGTCATGCCAGGTCATTTAGTAGAAGGAATTTAATATGGGGGTCCTAGTTATTAGGGTACTGGGATAACTGCAAAGCCAAATAGGAGGAGGTCAGTACATCCGTCTGGGTCCTCCAAGAAACAGACACCCGCATGGGATCAGGTGTGCTGAAGATTTACTGGGGAAGGCACCTGTGAAAGGTAAAGCAGGGAGGGGCACAAACAGGCAGTTATGTCAGACGGGACAGGGGTCTCAAGGCCTGGGCAGTTCTTACTAAGTGTTATCTTGCTAAACGTTAAAACGTAGCACGGTATGTTGCAGGATGAGCTTGACAAGAACTTAAGCAGATATATGTCGCCACTGCAAGGAAGAAGTCAACCTGTGCTTTGAACCAATAGAGTGTGGTGAAGAAGATGGGACATCACTCCCTCGACTATGTTACACTATCAGGGAAAAGTGATAGGATTTTACAAATATAATAAAAGTTCCTAATTAATTCACTGTAAATTAATCTAAAGGGAGACTATAGGAGTGGTATTACCTAATCAAATGACCCTTTGAAAGAGGATGTAGAGATTAGAGATGGAAAACTAAGAGAAAGTCACCATATAACCTTGAAGAAGAAAGCTACCGTGAGTTTTGCAGCATGAATTCTGTCAATAACCATGAGTTTGGAAGAGGACTCTGGGCCTCAGATGAGACCCCAGCCCAGCAGACACCTTGATGGCAGCCTTGTGTGATGCTGAGAGGAGAACCCTGTTAAGGGGTATCTGGACTTCTGACCCATTAAACTATGAGATAATAAAAGTATGTTGTTTTAAGTCACTAAATGTGTGGTAATTTGTTGTTTTTTTAATATGTATTTTTAAATATTTTATTTATTTATTTTTAGAGAGAGAGGAAAGGGGGGACAAAGAGAGGGAGAGAAACATCAATGTGTGGTTGCTTCTTGCATGCCCCTACTGGGGACCTGGCCCACAACCCAAGCATGTGTCCTGACTGGGAATCGAACCGACAACCAAGTGGTGTTCAATCCACTGAGCCATACCAGCCAGGGCAAATTTGCGGTAATTTGTTACACAGTAAAAGAACACTAATACATCCTACCTCCAGAAGCAATGTCTACTTGAAGTCACAAAAATAATTGTGTATCCCATTCTTTAAAAATGTCCACAGTAAAAGTCATTATTCCCCTCGGCTGCTATTAAAAGGCTTAGTGGACATTACTTAAATCTTAATCCCTTAAACCACCATGACATCCATGAAAGTGAAAACAGCCTGTGACTAGTATAGCATTTTGATTTCCAAGTTGTTGTCAATATTGCATCTAATCTTTGATTTGTACTTCATACGTGGTTCTGTGTGGTCCACATATCTTTCATTTTTTCCTACTGATTTCCTTTGCACTATTGTCTAGGTCACTTCTTTGGATTCCAGCTTGCTGCGACTATTGGTAAGTTTTTCTTTGACTCCTTACTCCCAGGGAGGGCTTTTGGTCTTCCCAGGCTGACAAAGCAAAGGATGCCTGGTGCCTATTAGTCATCCACCACATCTCAATAAAAAGAGGTCTGAGTCATCCAACGGTCTTCTGATATGCATGTGCCACAACACTGGGCATCAAAGATGACTTCCTCAGATGTCCAGGATAATGGCTGAGGTCTATTCCTCCTTCCCACAGACACTGCCTGAGCTCAGACCTTCTGTGTATCCTACCAGGAGGGATGCAAGGGCCTTTGGGGGCTTTCTTTTCTCCTTTAGGTGTATCTCTACATCTCCCACCCTATGTCCAGAAAACTCCTCCTAAAACACTAATCCTTTTGATGATCACTCCTTTGCTTAACACCTTCCAACACAAATCCAGCCCCTGAAGACAGAGCACCAATTCCTCAGCCTGCAATCAAGAGTTCGAAATAAGGCCCAGGGCTTTCTTTCCTCCCGTGACTCCCAGGCATTCTAAGAAACAGCCACAGTCAGGCTCGTGCTTTTTCTGGTTCTATTTCCTCTGCCTTTGTTTCCCTCCTCCACTTCAACACAATCTCTCCCGGGAGTCTTTCTGGACTTCCATAACAGTCCTGATACACAGAGGTTTTCATATGCAAAAGTTTAAAAATAAACAACATAGAACTGAGTTTCAGAGGAAGATTGGACCTATTCAGGTCACTGGGTGCATGGAGCCAGGCCCTGAAGCCAGGTCTGGCTCTAGTGTTCTTCCATTTCAACTCTTTTCCACGTACCAGAGACCCAAGACTACTCAGATCACTCATGGGTTTCCCTGCTGCAGTGTTCACATGTGTGTATGTGCATGTCATGGGTAAATGTGTATCTGGACAATTATATGTGTATGTACTTGTACAAATACATTATTTATTATATATTCTAATATGTGCACTGTTCTACAAATTCACTGTTACCTGTTCATACACATGGTCCATGAACAAGCACAGATTAATATGTGATAGCATATATGAGTATGTATTTTGTTATGTGTAGATGCATGTTTGTACGTACATGTGCTCATCATTTTAACTTTGTGCTATGGGTGGGCATGCGAGATGTAGACAATTTGCCACTAATATCTTCTGTGTGGCCACTTTTGGCTTATCAGTGTCAAAAAAAAGCCAATGATATTCGAGTGACTTTGGTCTCCCTGTGACATCCTGTGGTCCTGCATTTGATGTGAATATAAGTGAACTGAAATGGAGCATGAGATCAGGGTAGAATGACCGCTGATTCCATCTCTGCTCCCAGCAGGGCTGCAAATGGAGCCCAGCAATCCATTCCTCTCTGCGCCCCAGGCCGGAGTCAGGGTTTCTTTCCATTACCCTTTGTTACAGCCTTGCCTCCGTTTTCTGGGCCCCAGCCTCGTTTCCTGAGAGAGGATTCAACAACAATCATTTGGCAAGTGCAACCTTCGGCTCTCCTGGTAGAACACTCAGACAAAGTCTAAAGAAGCACATTCCTCTACTTTCTCTCCCTCAGAGGTCTTCTTTATTTCCTTCTAACGGACTCCTTTAAGTGACAACTTTTCAGCTGTTCTCATGATGTCCCTGTTGATGTGGTTCAGGGGTTCTGAGGAGCCTTTGAGCTCAGATGCTGTGTTATTCTGAGGCACAGACATACCCGGGCGAAGAAAACTCCGCGGTCAGCACTCGTGCCAGTAACACTCTTAACGTGCGCAGCACTGGGGACCCCTAAGGGTTTAGGAAATAGGCATTAAACCAGTTTCAGATTTGAGTCCTTTTTCTCTCTTTTGCTTGTAAAATATCGGCTTAGTCTTTCTTACTGACTCTAGTAGTGCCTCTAGAGAAAAATGAATCAGAGTTGAACAATTATTTAGTTTTCCTTTCCTTCCAATCCCCTTTCTCTCCAGCAGAAAGGGTGAGGGCTGGCTCCTGCTCCAACCGTATTAAATGACTTGCAGCCAATTCATCAGGCATGTCATGCTCTGGTGTTTATCACCTATAAGGGTCATTAACGAAGCGAGTTTTCAGGGTCCATTACAAGTACAATTTCTGGTTCTCCACACCCTGTAGTCAGAGTAATCTTTTAATATGCAAACGTGATCATGTCACCATTTAAAATTGTCCAATGGGTCCCCATTGCTCCTAGAATAGAATCCACACATTGTAACATAACTGAGAGGCCCTGGGTGCCGCCTGCCCCTGTCTCCCCAGCCTCATCTCATGCTTTGCTTCTTGAGTTTCTTGCAGAGAACACCCTGGCCCACGGTTTAGTTTCCCTAAGTCACAGTGCTCCTTTCTGAGAATGTTCCTTTGTTCACCCATGTTGTTCCCTCTCCCTGATGTTCTCTTTCCTTCCCTTCCACTTATTTGCCATTTTTTTTAAACTTCCAGACCTCAGTTTGAATATCACTTTCGTCTGTACCCCTCACACTAGGTCAATTCCCTAGTCAGACTCTTTCACAGTACCGTTCTCTGGGCCCAGCACAGTCTGTAAGTCGGTAGATCCTTCGTTGGACCCACTGCAGTTAGTATGTCTACAGCTAGTCACGTAATTCTTTGCTTAATGTCTATCTTCTGCCAGACTTGGCATAGAACTGTGTAAATCTGGTTCCGTGAAATATTCTCAGTACAGAATATCAGCAGTTGGTACACAGTAGATGCTCAACAAATATCCACTGAATGAATAAATGTGAACTGGGATTTAGCCCAACTACAGCAAAGCCTGAACTTGGGTGACCATGCTGTCCCCTCCAGCTCTCAGCGTCCTATTCCAGCAGCACACACTAGAGTAACTTCCCTCTAAAGATATCTTTACAATATTTGGGGGAGTTTTTTTGCTGATGAGAGAGAAAACATGCACTCCACAACATTCAAACTGCCTTTCTGAGATAAGAGAGCATTGCTTATGAATCTTTTGTAATGTCTGGCAATTTTCCATTTAAATATTTACCATGAGTTCGATTATCTAGCTTACGCTGAACACATAACGCAAGCAGCTGGCAATAAATATTATAATAGACCTCAGAAGTGCTATGAGAGCCAAGCAGAAGGAAATAAATCCCTATTGGGGAAATCTAGGAAAGCCCCATGGGGGAGTTAGCATGTGAACTGTGCCTTGAAGTCTGGGTAAGTTGGTAAAGACACTTCCAACTCCTGGCTAACTCTAACAATTTTTGCAGGTCCCTTGAAAAGTCACTTCCTCCTGGAAGCCTTCACTGACATCATTTGCCAACACAGTTATAGGCTCCGAGGGTGCTTTCCCTATTATCACACCACTTCTTTGTCTACCTTGCTAAACTCTAAGCATAAGAGAAGGAACTAAAGCTATGTACTCACCTCTGTGTCTGCATGGTTTAGTACCCTTCCTGGCACAAGGCAGCCATTCAACAAATACCCAATGAACGAATGAATACGTGGATGATAGAAAAATGAGGAGGGAAAGGGCGACCGGCAATTCAGGTGTGGAGAAATACCATAAAGACATGGAAGAAAGAATAGCCTGGCATGGTCAAGGGTACGCAGATCCAGGGTTGCACAAGAGAGAGAATACATTTGGGTTGCGTAAGTGCACATTGTATATGGGGGACATAGTAAAGGAGAGGGTTTGAAAGGCCAGTTGGGGCCACATTTTTAAAGGCCTTGAATCATTTCTTAAGTGGGAAAATAGTATCATTAAATGTTTACTTTATAAAAAATCACTTCAGTAGTCCAGTAGTGGAAAGATAGGAAGAAGGGAAAGAATAAAGGTGCAGGGAGCTTTAAGGTAGCTAGTATAATGATTTAGTTCATGATATCTCAACCCTCGCACTATTGACATTTGGGGCTGGTAATTCTTTATTGTGGGTGACTATTGTGTTCATTATAGTATGTTTACAGTGTCCCTGTTCTCTACTCACTACATGCCAGTAGTGGCACCTGTCCTCTAAGGTGTGACAACAAAAATATCCTCAGAAATTACCTAACGGTCCACAGGGGGATAAAATCACCCTTGGTTATTTTGAGAACCACGAATCCAGGAGATTGGTAATAAGGTAGAATCAAAGGCGATAGTCTTTAGGATGAGAGGATTGGTCGAATGCAAGGGCACTGAGTGAAAGTGACTTACCGCAGGGAAAAACTATTCGTCATTGTGCAACATAATGGGTACACTACTTGTGGAAGCAGGGCTCCTCAGAAGAAGACAGGTGGACTCTTCTCACAGTGCTCCTCTTTTACCAAGAAACCATATGGATAACCAAGTTCTAGATATTTCCATCTATTTTGTTGGATTTAGTAGTCAAGAGGCCATTGTTCTTCTTTGATAGTGGCACTCTGATTCCCCTTTTGAGAATTAGCTCACAGATATTGACCGAGCTCCTATTCCTAGCTCCTGGCACGGAATAGCTAATGCAGAGCTCTGAGCCAAGCAGACGCAGAGGGTACTGCCATGACACCTCAAGGAAGCAGCCCATCTGAGGAAGGAGCCAAACGGAGAAGAGGAGCCCAGAGAAGAGGGACAAGCAGGGCCCTCATGAGGTCATCTGTGCTCGGGAATCCTCCATGCCTGAAAGCTAGGCGATCCTTGGACTCTGTAATTTAGTCAGTCAATAAATTTGTATTTTTGGTTTGATTATCTGAAGAACTTAGGTAAGTCACATTATTCCAGGAGAATAGCAGTCAGCTAAAAATATGCAAGAAGGAGCATTTTAGAGTGTAGAATGAGCACTGGATGTGGACTCAAACCTCAGCGTTGAATCTAAGCCCAGTCATGCATTCGCCTAGTCATCCCTCAGCAAAACTGCATTGATGTTTACTGTATACTAGGTAATAAACTAGTCTCTGAGGCCATGCAATCAACTAACAATGGTTTTACCTGCAAAGAACTTCTACTCTAATGCTTGAGTGATGGCTCTCAACCATGACTGCATATTAGATTCGCTTCAGGAAGTTTTAAAACATGTCTATGCAGTTCCATGACAAACCAATTAAGTAAGATTTGTAAGAGGTGTGGCAGACATGAGTATGTATGGTTATTATTCTAATGATGGCTAGGGTTCAATTCCCATTTCACAGAAAAGGAAGCTAATATGTTCAAGGACACATAAATGGTAAAAGGCAAGGCTAAAACTTGAACCCAGACAGGGTTCCAAAGTGTTCTAAATCCTCCTCTTAATCGATAAGTTAGGAATTTGAAAAGCACAGCATCACCACGGTATATTAGTCCAAAATCATTATACCCAGGCCAAGTCTATTTGCAGAATTCTCACCTCTTTCTTTGTATTCCCTGAATGTTCTCGTTCTTTCAAATCCCAACCTCACACACACGCCTTCCACATGCATAGGGCTAAGAAATTCTCTTCTCTGACCTATTTAAAATATTCGTTCCGGAAATTAACTACTACCCTTCACTGAATGCAGAGTGTGCATAAGTCAAGGTGCTTCCTTATCCAGCCAGAGCCACACTTGTGCCTTGATGCTAGTCTGGCGGAGCAGGAAGAGCTTTGGAATTAGATGGAGGGCTGAAATCTCAGCTGTGTTACTTTCATTTAAATAGTCCTGTAGTTTAGGGTGAAGTGCCCTGGATTCTTGTCATGTACAGTGGGAGCACATACTTCTTTTGATGTGTGGTTGCAAAGATTAAATTGAACTAAGAGCACCTGGCATAGTACCACAAACATCGCAGGCACTCAATTAATGCAACTATTGCTATGAAGATTTCTGTGAATTACATACATTGTCATATCATTTGCGATGTGCCTGACACTATTATCACTGCTTTACATTATTTTCTTAGCTATCTCTAAAAATAACTCTATAAAATAGGTGCTAACTTTTCTATAAGTTATAGAGTTAAAAAAAAAAGAAAGCAGAGAGATACCATATAACTTGCACAGTAAAGTATTAAGAACTTAAGTAGGCCTAGCTCAAATCCTAAAAGTTTCTCTTTGGGGGACAAATATCAGTATTGCTATTACCATGTACAGTGACAAATATTTGCATATATTATCTCAGTCTTGATAACAACCTCACTTTACAAACAAAGGAACAGGTTCAGAGAGATCACATCAACTGCGTGATGTGGTTAGAACCCTGGTCTGTTTCACTCAAAGCTTGGGTGCCTTTTTCTTCCTAGAAATAAAGCCTTCATTAAGAATTTGGATTAATTAAAATTATATATACCCAGAAAAAAAGGGGGTTTTATTTGTAGATCCACAAACCCCAACCCCCCAGAGCGGGAATCTAACGAAGGCCCATTTCCCGGGGTCACACTGCTGATCTCTCAGTGCTCCTCCCTTCTTTTTTTTGCCAGACATTGAAATCTCCTCAGCCATCCTGAGTTTCAACACTCCCAGGAGGACTTGCTCGGCATCTCCTTCATGAGTGCACTCCCCTTCGCAAACCACTCTTGTCTAGTCTGAATGGCAATGAGTTCCTCTACTTCAGATTAGAAAACTCTCGCTGTATTAAAAGAGAAATTCCAGCAATATGTTCAAATAGGGTAATCAGCCCGAGTCTATCACTTTGAATTAGTGGCAAAGATAGTTCCCATGACTTAATTAATTCTCCTATTATCAGCAGCCATGCTCTTCAACTGAATTCATTTGCATATTCCCGTAGAGCATCATTATTTAAGTTTAAAGGCACTTAAAATCAAGTCACACAATGGCTCTATGTACTCAAATCAATGCAAGCTATTCACAGAAAAGCACGAAATAGACATAGAGAGTGGGGGATAGATGTAGCATTTTCAAGCCTGCTAGGTTTATGCCCACATTTTTACTATGCTTACTGAGGACCTACTATGTGCAAGATATTAAACAATGCATTTCTCTCTTTACACTTTTTACATAGGAAACCATGCATTTAAAACAATGCTGTCCTGTTGAGTTATTGATCTGCATTGTACATACTCCCTGGTCATAGGCAGCTCTACACAGAAACATCTGGATGCAAATTGAAGAATTCAATTACTCAGATCCAAGTGGGGATATCTGTTTCCTGGTAGCTGGGTAATTGACTTATAGCTGGCATCCTACAGACAGAGCCCAAAGCTATTTTGACAAAGATAGAATGAAATGATAGTATTTTTTCGATGCTACTAAAAAAATCATTGCAGCCATGCTGGACATTACGCAGGTAGCCACCGAAACAACCGAATCCTAATTGTCATTTGGTCACATCGAGATGCTGTGTGAGCCCTCTAATTAGGAGAATGTGTGTAAAAAATCCGTGAAGACATTGTCATAATATTCCCTGATATTTTGCCTCTGCTAAGTTTTCTGAGGCTTTTACCTGCCCATGTGTAAAACAGTTGTGGAAAGGGGGTGATTTCCCAGAAATAAGCCAAGAATAGGTTTAGATTTTGGACAACGAAGTAAATTTTGAAACCCTGTTTTGAGATCATTGTTAGTCTGAAAATCCAATATGAGAATGTGTATTTTGTTAGCCTCATCTCTGAAATAAGAATGCAAATTTTAACATTGTAAATGTAAAATGATAGATCCATTTGGATTTTTTCTTCTAATTAACCTGCATTGATTTCATCTGATTCTTAGCTTCTCCAGATCCCTGGAAACGCATGAAGGCTAACTCTCCATGCATTTGATGAGGAAAGAAAAGACTGAGAGGTAGGCAGGGGGAGGGTGGGGGCGGGAATGAGAAGAGACACACCTTTCCATATACGCAAAGCCACGCTGCCACGCAGCCCCACATCCTCTGTCGAACAGCTTCCCATACAAAGACCATCTGTAAAGGGAAGGAGATGGCAGAGAAAATTGTTGACATGCAGTGAAGTTCGTCTCTAGCTTTATTAAGATGAGGAATGGGAAGTAGAAGCTTGGGGCTGTTGATAATTTCAAATACATTGCTTTGCCCAGGTGATGGAGAAGACCTTGTTTACTCTGAGTGCATGCTGGCTCCCAAATCTGCAATGACTCCCCAGTGCTTCTCAAACTTGAATGTGCACTGGAGCCACCTGGGAACCTTGTTAAACTGTAGATTCTGTATGTGTGGGTCTGAATTCTGCATTTCTTACAGACTCCTAGTTGATGCCTGCTGCTGGCCCATGGTCCATGCCTCAACAACAAATATGACCAGCCTCATCTCTTTCTCCTCTGAACCTCCTTCCCCTGCATCCCATCAGAGCTGAACCACTCGCTCTCTCCTAAACCCATGGGCTCTTCTGCTCCCATGCCTTGGCTTCTTTTAACCTCATCCTCAAATAGTTCTCCACGCCATCAACTGCATCAAAACACATCTTCTCTTCTGCCATGCTGCCACACCATTGCCAGGCTGGGTTTTCAATTCTTTCTTCCCTTGTATTTGCTGCTTTCTTCTCCCTCTTTCATGTGCATATTTAGTGAGGTGTACTGAATCGCTGCATGGAAGGTAAGGATTCTGAGATGAACAGAGTTCTTGCACTCTTGGCTTTCACAGGCTGTGGACACGGCCTTTGAACAGGGTGGGGGTGCAACCCAGAAAGTCAGTGCAGCATGGAGGTGCTCTTAGATGGGAAAGCATGGACTGCTTGGGAAAGACAGAAGAGCTGAGTTGTAAAGAAAAATTTACAAGGCCAAACAAGGGCATGAATGCTCTCCAGACAGGAAAATATATACATACGTGTGTGTGTATAGAATAAGCAACAGCAGATCAAGGAAGAAAGAACACTGTACAAGAGGGAGGGAGAAGGCCATGAGATGTCCCTGTGGTGTGAAGGGCAAGACAAAGAGTGTCAACCGTTGAGGCTAAAGTCACTTTAGCTTTAGCTGAGATTCGCAAATGTTTTCTCGAGGGCTTGAAGCCAGGACACCCTCCTTTAGTCCCTTTGCTTGACAGAGTCCCAGTTGGAATTCTGGAAAACCACAGCCTAGTCTCCTAAGGTATACACAGAAGCCCTGAGCTGACGAAACATGCACGGGTCTCTGGCCATTGCTTGACCCATAACTCACATCTTCAGCAGCAGCAATTTCTTTCTCCAATCTTTTTGTTCCCCCAGAAACATATCTGAAGTAAGGGATTGACTTTAAGTAGTTTATTCGGGACATGATGACCAGTAGGGGAGTGGAGAAGTGAGACAAAGAAAGGAAGACAGTCAATATACAATTGACCCTTAAACAAGGCAGAGGTCAGGGACATCGACCCCCCACACCATTGAAAATCCAGGTATAACTTTGGATTTTCAGTACAACTTTTGAACCCTTGTTGTTCAAGGGTCAACTGTATTATCAAACCAGCTGCCACGGGAAATGACTGGAAGCTTAATCCCACTGGAGAGAGCCCTGGAGCCAAAGTGAAACATTGTCTCTGAGTTGTTCCACTTGTGGGACAAGGGGACTTGGGGTATTGAGACATCCATTCCCAGTCATTGAGGTCTGCTAGCACTAGGGGTAGCACAGGAGTTACTTCTCTGGGATTTTTGGTTGACCACATATGGCAAAAGCATCTCCTACAGAAAAAGAAAGCCCTCGGGCAAAGAAACTTAAGAGCTGACAGCTGGAAGCCTTGTGGGACCATGATGAACTGGCAAGAAGGGGGCCTATGAGCAGAGTGCTGCAGCCGTATCTCCCACGTGATCCAGCGCCAGCCTTTCTTCCTCTGCCTACTCCCTGCACCACCTGCAGCCCAGTGTCTCCAGCATCTGACTTTGCTGATTTAGTCTCCTGTTTTGGGTCTTCCTCCAAATGCAGCTTCACTCTCCACCTGCTACCCAGTACAGTTCACACCGAAGTACTCAGGAAATGTTCACTGAATTCCATCTGATGATTCATATCTGATGGGCCACCTGGTGAATTTATTTTAACATGACACTAAAATGAAATGGAGCTGACTTTACATCAGGTACATATTTTATCTGTAGATCAACATTTATATTACATCCTGGCTCTCTGGTGTTTGATGAAACTTGTGAGAGCACATTTTTTTTTTGTCTCTAAGCCTACATATTCTGATTCAATTATACCACCATGCCACATTTAAGGGCTTATATTACATTGCTTCTTCTCGGCCCCAATTGTGCACAATCCTGCAATATTAGAAAGGCTTTGCTATAATTCCTAAGCCTCAAATATATTTCCCTTGTGACTTGCTTTTACAAGCTCTTTTTAGATCGTATTAATGGCAGCACACTTAGGAGACTTCAGTGCTAGCTGTAGCTTTTGTCACTTGGCTATTCAACCATCTTCCAGGAATAGAAAGGAAAACTAACCCACCCTCTCCTCAGACCAGGTGCTCTGGTAGTATAGCACCAACAACAGGAGCGTGACTCTGGCGTGGCCAATCAGAGCACTGGATTTCTGTCGGCCACTGTCATTGGTTCTGCATGGGCAGGTGACCCCTTCACAACCAATGAAATGCAATATAATGTTTCCTGGAAGTGCTTAGAATGCCTTTCCTTCTTTTATTCTGGACTTCAACCTGGGAGGATATTGGTCTAAACTGAGGGCAACCATCTTATCGTCAAACCAGAGCCCAAACATAACAGAGGAGAGCAGAACTGAGAGATGGAGCGAGGCTGACACCAGATGACCGATTCAGCAAAGCTAGAAACCAGGGATCTTTCTGGCTTCATAGTTGTTTAAGATAACATATCTCTTTTGGTTTGTGACACTTTGGTTGGATTTCCTGTCATTTATAACCAAAGGTCCCATTTCTGCCTCTTTCTAGCTCAACTCTTAAAGTTAAGTTTTCTCTTCTTTCAAATGGAAAGAACACATTCCTCCTGACAGGGATGATGTGAACACGAAATAAGGTGAGGTACCCAAGCTTTTCTGCACTGTGTCCATCCCAGCTGCTTCTTTTACTTTCCCATCCACCTCTCTGCACTGCCCAGTGTCCATCCCTAAGTCCATACCAGCCCATTAGAGGTAAATTTCTACCCATTGGCTGCATTCCCATAATTGATAAAGTCAGGAAAAAGGCACTCATGGAAACCCCTATATCCAGGTACTTCATGACCAATCCCAGACTCAATGCTGAGGAGTGGAGGGGCTCCCAGCTGCTCTCACTCTGCAATTGAGAAGACTTGGGCCACCTTTTTGACATGAAGAATTTGTCTCCTATGAACCTCAGTGGTCTTCTTTCTCAAGTGAGAAGAATAGCAGACAGATGGTATCTAAGGTCATGTTCAGCTCTAAAATACTCTATGCTTCATGTCTACTCCTACTTAGTAGAGTGTAAAGTCCCTGCACTTGTATTCACAGCAAGGCCCAAACTAGGTGAGGCAAGTGGGGTACCTAGGATAGGCTCTCACTCTCAGATGTACCCCTGCACTAACACAACCCTAAAAGTAAGTCTTCCTTAAATTTCACTCCCTCGGCTCCAAACTTGATCACCTTAGTCTCAGCCCTGAAGTGTTCTACCTTTGCCAAGGGTATGTGGAAAGTGGATATTATGCTCACCACAGCTGATTCTACTAGCTAATGCTGCTAAACAACCTTGAATTTTGAGTTACACCCAGGAAACCAGACCCTTCCTTGACCAAACTTAAGACACAGCCTGACCTATAAATGATGGATCTTATTTTAACCAACTACAGACAGACTTACGAATCCTATTGCTCTATTAAGAGTTCAGGTTTTCTGCTTTGAATTAGCATAAGCACCACAAACTTTCCCCAGCCCCCACCCTGGCTTTTCTAGTGTATCACAATTACCACCAATGCCTCAACTTTCCATGGAATGACTTGGGAAGTTTTTTCATTGGCTTCAGTTCTATTTGGCAAGTATATCGATTGAGCGTCTTTATAAATAAATAAATAACCAAAAATAAAAACACCTCTGATTCTGTTTTATTCTTTGACAGCGTGCATGTCATATATTGATCACTTTGGGAGAATGCTGATTTCACTTCTTTCATGGTGAGAGGTATCTATGATGAAGGAAAGAGGTTCATGGGAAAGAAATATTCAAACACTGTAAACAGTATAGAAATAATAAGAAACAGAAAGGTGAAACAGAAAGGAGAGGTAGAGAGAGCATCATTTCAGACTCCATCTTTGGTGTAGATATTCACATGCAAAGAAGTATATAAATGGATTTTGAGCATTTATAAAATACTGGGCACTTTACATGTGATGTCTCATTTAGTGTTTACAACAAATGAGAAGACACAGTTTTCTCTGTTTTATACGTAAGTAAACTAAGATTGAGCCCAAGTCAGTTACTCAAGGTCACAGGAATCAACTGTGGTCGAAGTCTGTGTTGAAGTGGTCCCTCTGATTTTAAAGACAGTCAACCCCTCTTCACAACTTTGCCGGGAATCAATGTGATTTTGATAGACTATTTGCCCTTTATGCTCCCAAATGTTTCAGTGTTTCTGGTTGTCAGCTAAGTTATAAGTCAGAGGAGTTTTAACTCTCCGGCCACCAAGGGAGCCGGTTTTAATAGCCTGCTTCAGTGTATGGAGTAACCAAAGAGCTCTTTGGGGATAATTAGGGGTTTTGATTTGATGCCTGCTTTTCCAGCCAAGTCTAACAGCTGTGGCTGCGACCATGTTTGTAACACAACTCTTGTTATTAGGGTGTCCATAGCAGCGGCTGTAACATCCAAAAGGAACATTAAGGCTGTTTCCCTCCCAAACCCACACACACCTTCTAACATGTCAGTAACAAATACCTTGCTGATAGCCCTGAAGTTTGACAACTACACGAGAGAACATTTAGAGAACATTTTCTACAGCTATTGCCCTTTAAGGAAGGCAGTTTTGAGTGGATTCTAGGGCAATTTGCCTGGTTTCTTTACTAATCCAAAGCTCAGGACTTGCCCTGGTTTTTTAGAAATTGAAAAACAGCCATCTCGAGGAATCGCTCCAGCGATGCTGCACCTGCTATTTCATGGTTCTCTGAAAAGGCCTTTGTTTGTGAGAAATACAATTAACGTCATTTAGTGCTTTCCAAACACTAGATCGTGGGTGAAGAATCATCAGAGGGGAACATGAACAGCTCTTGGAAGCAGTTCTTGTAGGATACATACATTTTTAAAGCAAGGGACTGGACTGGTGTTGGCTCCTTCAGAGGGATAAGGCAAGGAGTCTGGCATCTATCTGGAGCAGACATGGATATTGCCTACTCTTACTAAGAAGCATATATACAGAGTGAAACTAACCACCTACAGGAAAATGGACCATTCTGAGGTGTATTTTGCTTAATGTTTGAACATATGGGCTGGCCTTCATTTCAGACTGCATATTTCTTGTGCATATTCACATGCAAATGAGTTCCTGGTATGTAATATAATCAAGGAAATACCTATAGAATATCCTTTGCAATTGCTGTGATCAGTTAGATATGATCAGTGGTCTTTTATAGCCTGAAAAGCCCCAACAATTACTTGTGATTACTCCTTTTAGGCTATTTGTTACACTCTTTAAGTATATTATATTATTTATTTCACTATCTCCTATCAACTCCATCGCAGGCTGAGTCCCTTAAATACTCCATTACATACTCAGCTCAGTGAGCTCCTGTGAAGCTTTGGGTCCCTATCACCTGGCCCGTAATTATTCCTCAATACGTGCTTGTTGGATGCATTGATAATCCAAACAGGTCTCCAGCTTCCAGCTATCTTTGTGCATTATTTCTAATAATTTCTCGACAACTTCAATCATAAAAATGGGGCAACTGTGTGTGTTTATAGTATACTAGGTATATACCCTTTCTATATACCATAAACAAGGAAATAGGTATAAAGATGTTCATAGCAGCACTGTTTCTAATAGCAGAAAATTTGAAACTATTAGCTATCAATAGAAATACATGTTTACAAATTTATAATATCTGTACAATGGAGGACTCTACAGCAGTGAAAATAAACTGGGAGAACAATGGATCTCACAAGTGATGGTGAGTAAAAACACCAAAATGCTGAAGGACACATGCAATTTTATGCCATTTATATTAAGTTGGAAAACTTGCCAATTATGTACCAATTAGATATTTTCCTTATGTGGTTAAAGTCTAAAGACCTTCATGGGAATAACAAGCACTCAATTAGTCAGAGTAGGCTACCTCAGAACAAGCTCACTCCTCACTAATGTTTAAGTCCAGTGAAGTTGGTGGCAAAAGCTTGCTCCACATGGTCATTCAGGGACCCAGTATTACTCCTTGGAGTTGCCTCTTGAGAACTTTAGGAACTTCTCCACACAGCCATCTAAGGGGAGAGCTTAGACAATTACTCAGGAGGTTTTATGGGCCAGATCTAGAGATGATGTACTCAACTTCACCTGCCCACAGTCAATTGACAAGAATTCTGTCACATGTTCTGACTTAGTTGCAAGGGAAGTTGGCAAATATGATATCGCTGTATGTTTAAACAAGGGGGTGGGACTTTTTTAAGTAGGTTTTATTGTGATTACCACTGGGTAAGAGGGGAAAGTGAAATATTCAGGAAAGAAGAAATAAAAGGCTTTATCTGTACTGCTGTGTTTTTCTTAAGTTGTGTGGGATGCATACGTGAGTTTTTATTATTATTATTTTTAAAGATTTTATTTATTTATTTTAGAGAGAGGAGAAGGGAGGGAGACAGAGAGGGAGAGAAACAGCAATGTATGGTTGCCTCTCACATGGCCCTCACTGGGGACCTAGCCCACAACCCAGGCATGTGCCCTGACGGGAAATTGAACTGGGACCCTCTGGTTACCAGCCCGCACTCAATCCACTGAGTTACACCAGCCAGAGCTTTTATTATATTTTTTAAACATTCATTTTTTTCTGAAGTATGTCAGAATACAATAAAACTTTCATTCAAGTAATTAGAAAGAGCATAAGACCTCTAATCAAGGAGACTGAGATTAAAACAATTCAGGAGGAGTGAGTCAGAATTCTAGTCTATAATCCTGAGAAAGAAGTAGAAATTTTGCAATTCAATATGATACAGGGGCACCTATTTGTGCTGGGATATCCTTTGAATCAAGATTGATTCTGGAAAGGAGTGGAAATAAGCACCAATAATTCTACTTAAGAAGGGAGGGGCAGGAGAGTCCAAAGACCCAACTCTCTCATTCTCCTTGTTGTCAGACCAGAGCTCCCTATTGCTATGTGTCTGCTATGGGTCCTTACATACACTTTCTTATGAAGGAATTATAAAGTTTCAGAGTGGGAATGGTCTGCAGAGGCATGCGCTCGTATCAGCTTTCTACCACGGGCAGGAATGACCTCCCCAATGTTTGGCTGGTGATCATGTAGCCCCTGCTAGAACACTTTCAGTGAAGAGTGCTCTAGGCTTTCTTTATGGTCTAGACTGCCCACTGTGTCCTCTCTCATATGCTTCTGTCTGCCAGCAGAGGGCTAGGTAGCCCAATGCAATATGTCAGCTGAGCTTCCTATCTTGGTCAAGATAATGGCCTTTCAAAGTCGTAAGCCAGTGGACAGTTCCATGGCAAGACTGCTGGGGAATGTCTCAGAGCATGTGGAATTTTCATCAGATCTTCCAGGTGCTCACTTATCATCTGCTTATGTCCAGATAAATGTCTAAGGTAACCCTTCGCTATTGTAGGACACATATCCTAGATCGAGGTTTAACCTATTTTAGAACCACCTAAAGTTGATATTCAGTCTACGGAGGGTCAGTCTCATGGTCATAAAGGTGATATTTCCTTACTCTGAACTCCTGTGGTACTTTATCCCTTTTTTTAATACTTCATATATCCTTCCTTGAATGAGACAGCACCATTTGAATCTACTTCCTCTGGAATTTGATGAGTTCCTCACAGATCTTTTCAATCAGCCACAGTCCCTATCTAGTCTACAGAAAATGGCCAATGGTAATGGGAAAATGTGGACATACATGTTAGAAAAATAGTGAGAAAAACAATTTGAAAGTATCGATGGAATGTGAGATTACTTTCATTTGATAGGAGTTACTGATGATTATCCAGCTACAGAATAAAAAATAAATTACAGTGGGGATAATACAGGATTTCAATTAGAAACTAGCTGAACACTTAAATTACATGCAAATTGGAAGGCTTTCAGAATACAGATACGACGGCAATACTAAAAGCTGAGGTCACCAGGAGTATAAAATTTCCCTCTTTTCCTAGACATTGGACAGTCAGCTGCATTCATGTGCTAAAATTCATAAAGATGCACATTTTTACAAAACAAGAGTGAGAAGATTGAATGTGACAGTTCCCAACAACTAGACAGGAGTATTCCATTTTACAAGTGTTGACCTACTCCTTCCCACTTGAGCATAGATCCAGTGGACAGATAAGTACAAAGATCAGGTTAAAAAATGTGACTTCGGTCCTTGGGCAAATGGGCTTGCTAATACTTTCCCGAATTGAAAAAGTCCCTCAATCCACAGTCACCATAAGGACAAAGCCAGCCCCCGGCTTGGCTACGAGATGATGACAAGGAGTTGAATCATGTTCATTGCACTCTCCCAGATCATTATTCATAAAAGACACTCTTCCTTAGAGGGCAGTGAGGGGATGAGTGAACCCAAGAAAGCTACACCAATGGAAACTTCCCACACAGAAATAGAAGTGATAAATAAGTGTTTCCCATCAACAAGGTAAGATTCCCCAATTCTGTCTGTAGTCTGATAACTCGTTCCCCATAAAACAATGGGGAAAGGCTAGTACTCTGATTCTTGTCCATGACCCAATAGAAGGCTCTGTTTGACAGGTTCTGTGGACATTGCGCCAGCCCTCCAACACCAAGGAGCAGGAGCAGTCGTATGTCCCCTCCTGGTCGTCCCAGTGACTGCTGCTAGAAATGCAAAGACAGTCACCATTAGTAAATAATGAGTGGGTCTGAGCTTCCGTAGTAAGGCGCAGAGAGTCAGGAGCATGAAATAAAGCTGCTTAGATTCTGCTGACTGGTCTGGGGTAGAGATGATGTCAGCTGATTGTACACTTCTCTGTCAGAACCCGAGAGGCTCAAAGGGACTGTGCTGGAAAATCCCGAAGCAGTTCCAAATTTATGGTCGTAAGTATTCTGTTGTTAATGTGCACTTCTAGCTGAGGTTTCAGAATTGGGTATTTCAATTCAATTCAAAAAAAGACTATAAAGCCCAAGAAACACATCAATCTTCTGTAGTATGATTAAATAGTCTTTTGTGGCTTTGTTCTATGACTCTGAAGTAAGTGTATATATATATGTGTGTGTGTGTGTATAATATTACTCACACACATATATACATACATATATATATTTGTTCTGTGAATTTATATATTTATATAAGCATACTGCATGTTGTAATTTATTAGAAGTTTCTATTCATAAACTGTCCTAGGTACAAGTATGCCTCTTTAAATATCAAAACTTCCTAAATATTAAATGTTTTATGTTTTTCTAAGTAGATTTCCTGAAAGATTAAAAGAAGATTCTTAAGAGAAATTAACCATTTCTTGATATTATAATATCATCATTAGGAACATAGATGATAGTGTGATAAGTGTGAGTTATTAAAATATTCAGAGGCTTTCTACATGTAAATGACCTAGTCTAGCCGTACAATTTCTCTGTAAATATCAGCTATTAGCTTTTTTAAATATAAAATTTATACACAGTGAAATGCACAGATCTTAAGTGTAAAATACAATAAGGTTTCATAAAAATGATCCTTGTGTTACCAACACCCTATTGAGATATCGAACATTTCCATCACCACAGAGAATTCCCTCACATCCCCGTGCAGCTGTCCCCACTCCCTCCAGGGCAAGCACTGTGCTGATTTTCACGGCACAAATTAGCTTTGCCTGTTCTTGAATTTCATGCACTGTAAATAGAATCAACCATATGCATTTTTTAAATGTCTGGCTTCTTTCACACAATATAATGTTTTTGAGATTCATTTCTGCTGAACTACATATATCTGTAGTTACTTTTAGTATTGCTGATTAGTATGCCGTTGTTAGAGCAATTACAGTATGTTATTCCACTCTCCTATTGCTGGATATTCGGGTTGTTTTCTTTTTTCCCATTATGAATAAAGCTGTAGTAATCATTTTTATAAAGCCATGGCTAAACATATGGGGGGGGAAACTGGGGCTACTTCACCAGATCACACACAGAAATTAATTTTTTGATAGATCATAAAACTAAATATGGAAGCTAAAACCATGAGGCTTCAGGGAAAAGAGAAATATAAAATATCTTCACAGCGCTGGCACAAAGATTTCTTAGACACAACAGAAAAAGGACTCAGTATAAAATAAAAGTTGATAGATTAGACCTCATGAAAATAAAAGCTCATCAAAACACAAGATTTAAAAAATGAGAAGTTGTGCTCAATGTATTATAAGTACTGAAATATATTAGCAATGCATTCGACAAAGGAATTGTACAGTGCAGACAAAAAAAATCTACAAATCAACAATAAGAAGACACTCTAATAAAAAACTGACACAAGATTTAAAAAGACACTTCGCAATAGAAGATACGTAAGTGGCCAATAAATACATAAAAAATGCTTAGCATCATTAGTCATGAGGGAAATGCTAGTCACGTAACAACGACACACTGTTCTACACCTGAGCGATGCCGAGAGTAGAACGACCGACAGTATCCAAGTGCTGGTAAGAATGTGGAGCCCTGTACATTGCTGATGGGCGTGTGAGATGATACCATCACTTCAGAAAACTGGCAATTCTTTGGAAATATAAATATGTATAACTACCTAGAAATTCCATCCAGAGGTATTTACACCAAAGCAATGAAAACCTATGTTCTGCCTTCTGATGTTGTTGTTGTTTTTAATATTTTGGGGGTTGCTTTTCTTGCTTTTGTAGGGATGACTTTATACACAATGCTTTGAAGAACTTTCCTTTAAGGAGGGCAAAACCAGCCCAGCCAAGGGAAGCCAACGACATGCGAACAGACACTACGTGCCAGACACTGTGCAGGGCAGGCTCTACGTGTTGTTACTGGAGATATGTGACCTTCCCAATGGTAAATAATAAGAACAAATAAGTAGTTCTGTTGCTCTTTCATGCATTACTCACATATTTCGTAAGTTTCTGCTGGTGTTGGGCACTCTTCTGAGTGCTCAATACACTGGATGAGAAGAAAAAGAAGGATTAGGTTTCTATTCTAATGGCATTTAAATTCTAGTGGGCGTTGGGGAAGGACATTGTGAAATACCAAATTAACAAATAAAAAATAAGTGTTCCCTGAAGTGAGAACCGAAAGGACTGAAAGGAGGTGAAAGCAGGTCATGCGATGAGGAGTGACTGGCAGTGTGGAGCCACATGAGCCGTGGGAGGTGTGCCTGAGAAGATGGTATCTTTCAGATGAGATGCCAAGGATGAGAAGGAATCTGCTCCAGGATGTCACCAAGACTCAGCTGATAACTACGGTGACTACACCCGGATCTAACTTTAGGGTTGATTGCATTGCTTATTGAATAAAGTCAAGTGCACATTCATTCCTTAACTTATCCACTGAATGGATATTAACTGAGCTCGACGATCAGCCAGACACTTCTCTAGACACAACACAGTCACGAACTGCACATTCAAAACTCCTGCCCTTACGGAGTCTGTGATCTAATTCTGTGTTTCTCTAATAATCTGATTCCATAAATGAGATCATCCGTGGAGCTAAAAAATAAAAGAAACCAACAGAGCCGATTATTGCATTTCTTTTCTCTCTCCAGATTATTTTAACGTGCAAAGTGAGGCAAGCAAAATTACTCTTGCCTTAGACACCTGGGGCGGGGGCAGGGTGTGGAACTCGTAGAGGTTTACAGAAACTTTCTATGGCCTTGTGTTCAAACAAATATTGTGACGAAGCTGAAGCACGAACACGCTTGACAGGGCCGCCCCTGGATCAGCCGGCAAGTAGCAGAGTAAGGGCTTGAATCTGCATCTTTCTGATGCGCAGCAATATTTTTTCCATACATATCAGCTGTAACATGTTTTTAAAAAATGAGTAGCCTGCTCTTAATAACTCCTTAAAGTTTTAATTTATTATTTAGTATCTCAATTATTTTGTTTTTTTTACAAAGAGCTATAAGAAAAGATTATGTATATCTATAAACTGAGTTTTGATCTTGTATTTCAATTCTGGAGTTGATGAAAATAATGTCATGAGTTAAAGAAAAGGGCGAAGAAACCTAGAATAATGTTCATTTCTGCATGGTCTGAAAATTAAGTTTGCTCGAGACTTGGCTTCCCCGCCCTCATCTAGCCTAATAAAAAAATTGATAGGCTGTTCCTTCTGTGAATGGAAGTCAGTCTTTGGCATAATCTGTAAGACTGTGGGGATATTTTCATTTGGAAGATTAAGACTAGCCCTATTTTAAATAAAGATAAAATTTAAAGAGAGTAAATTTTCGTGATGACTTAATCTTCATTTTTGCTTGATACCAATTTGCATAATACATGTGAATTTTATGTCTACTGTGTTTTCAGAAATAAAGAAAAATCACATTTTTTAAAAAACAGTTGTAATTTTATATTTTGCCAAGTACCAGCTAATGTGAAACTTCAAGAAATTAAAAAAAAAATACCAGCAGGAATTTCACCAGAGACTCAAGTGCTATTCTTATTAAAATGTAATGTTAACATAAAATGTGACCTCTAGTGAACCTACTTTGTCAGTGCATATAAATACCTCACATTGGCTCAAGTGTGTGAAGAGGTTGGTAAACCTTTACTAGCTATCAATGGCCCTCACTATCAAGAGATTTTAAAATATGTTACTAGAAAAAATTAGATCAAGTTGAAGGGGCTGACTTTCATTGAATTTTGAACAAAAGAAATCATTTTGTTGAATTAAACAGGTCTGGAACAAATCCGGTGTCTGATCATTGCTTCTCTAGATGTTATTGCCACTGACTCTGCCCAAGTGGGCAGTCTCTTGTCCTGGCTCCAGTACACCTCCTCTCAGGATGCAACACTTCACTGATCCATGTACCCTCCTCCTCCCTTCCAATGTCAGAGTTATTAAGAGTTCATATTTATATCATATAGCATGTGAAAAATTAGTAATAATTACAACAAAATTTGACGCCTTGGTTCTCCTCCCACAATGGCCATCTCTGAGCCAGCTAACTCAATGAGAAATTCTTTCTTCCTCTTCCCCCATCACAGAGTCCAAAACTTGTACCATCATTCCCAGCACTTCTGCCCTAACTCTAAGCTTCTAGAATTCAGGCAACTAGCAGTCCAAAGATGCCTTTCTGCAAACTAGGCAAAGGCACCACCTCTGGAGACATAGCTCCTCATCTAGCAAATTTCACATAATCTCAAGAACCAGAAATCTCTCAAACTCAATGAAAAAGACAATTAATAGTTGCCAACACAGAGATGACAGAAATACTGAAATAATCAGACAAAGATTTTAAAGCCGCTTTTTGGAGACATTTCTATGAGAACTACAAATATTCTAGAAGTGAATAAAGAAATAGAGACTCTCACCAAAGAAATAGAAAGCCTCAGCAAATAAATAAAAGATATAAAAATAAAGAAATGAACATTTTGGACTGAAAAATATAATAGTTGAAATTTAAAAATCTCATTTGGTCAGCATAACAGCAAAATGGGGAAAAGAGAAAGGGTAGAGAAAAAAATCAGTGACTTTGAAAATAGAACAATAGACATCATCAAATCTGAATAGAGGGAAGAAAGAAAGAGAGAGAGAAAGAGAGAAAGAAAGAGAGAAAGAGAGAAAGAAAGAAAAAGAAAGGGAACAGAGCTCCAGGGACCTGTGGGACTATACTAAAGGACCTAAAATTTCTGTCATAGTGTCACAGAGGAAATGAGACAGAGTTTAGGGCTGAAAAGGTAAATGTTCCAAGCTTTTCAAAAGACATTAACCCATAGATTTAAGAAGCAGAGAAAACTCCAAATTAAACAAATACCCCCAAATCCACAAGAAGATACATTATACTCAAACTTCTGAAAGCTAAGGACGAAGAAAAAATCTTGAAAGCAATGAGAGAGAAATAGTACTTTATCTATAGGAAAAAAATCAAAGTGACAGCAGAATTCCTATCACAAACCATTGAGCCAAAGAAAGTGGCATAACTGAAAACCCTGGATGTGATAAAATAAACACAAATACTTTGAAACATGGAGGGAAGAAGGCAGACTGACTAGAAACCTCAGGCTAAGAATAGCGTGCTTCGTACCTTTTAGAAAAAGTAACTTAAAATGGCCTACAGTCTTTAGTGTAAAGTGTAAAACCATAAAACTTTTAGGAAAAAAAATAGAAGCAAATCTTCCAGATCTAGAGCTAGACATAGTTCATAAATTTGACCATAAGCATGGTCCATAAAAGAAAAATTAATCAATTAGGCTTCATCAAAATTTTTTTCATAGAAATATTTTTCCCTCTATGAAAAACCCTGTCAAGAAGATGAAAAGGTAAGCTACCCCATATCTTTTTGCAAGCCTCATATCTGACAAAGGACTAGTATCTAGAGTCTATAGAGAGCTTTGAAATCTCAGTAAGTCAAAATAAATAAATAAATAAATAAAAAGACACAAAGAGACATTACAACAAAGACAGTGATATATAGATGGCAAGTAAGCACAGAAAAGATATTTGACATCATTAGCCATTAGGGAAACGCAAATTAATTAAAGCCATGTCTAAAATAAATTTATGTCAACAGGAATGCTCGCGAGGATGCAGAAAAAATGAATCATTCATACATTGCTGGTGGACATGTAAAATGGTACAGTAGCATCTCCGGAAAAGTTTGGAAGTTCCTTTCAGAGCTAACCACACCATAGTCATACCACCCAACAATTACATTTCTGGACATTTATCCCAGAAAAATAAAGATTTCTGCTCACACAAAGTTGTATGTAAATGTATAGCAGCTTTATTTGTAATAAGCAAGCCTAGAAACAACCCAGATGTCGGCATACTGGATTCTTTCCATGGGGGATGCAGGGGCCCATCACCGACAAGGGGCACAGAGGGTCTTCTGAGATTCTGGCAACCATCTAGTTCTTGACTTAACAGGTACTTTCATGTGTTCATTGTAGAATAGCTATTTAAACAGTATATATATTTCCTACATTTTTCTTAATATATCTTCATGTCTTTCACTTTTTAAACAAGATTTTATTTATTTTTAGAGAAAAAAGAAGGGAGCGGGAAAGAGAAGGAGAGAAACATCAACACAAGACAGAAAGATCAATCAGTTGCCTGTGGTACACGCCCTGAATGGGGACGAACCTAGGTGTGTGCCTGATCGGAATCTAACCGGCAACCTTCCACTCTGCAGGACGCTGCCCAACCACGTGAGCCACACCAGTCAGGGACATAGCTCTCAATTTTTTTCATTCTATTGCTTTTTGTTTTATTTTCTTGTTTTCTTTTTCCCTATAAGCATTTTTAAGAGAATTTAATCTTTATTGTATTTTTTCCATTACTATTTAGTCCCCTTTCACCCCCTCCCCCAGCAATCACCACACTGTTGTCCGTGTCCATGAGTCCTTTTTCCTTTTTGCTCAATCCCTCCACCCCCTACCCACCACCAACACTAGCTGTCATCTGCTCTCCATCTATGAGTCTGTTTGTGTTTTGCTTGTTAGTTCAGTTTGTTCATTAGATTCCACAATTTTTAAACGAAGTTTATAAAGAAAAACAAGCAATGACTTATGAGCAGCATCAGAAGGAGAAAGGGCCAAGCCCCCACAGGATAAGGCTCTCAGTGTCTCAGGAAGAAGGAGCTGCCCTCTGGCAGAGGGACTGCAGAGGGACAGAATGAGCAGCACTCTGCATAAGAGCAGACAGGGGTGTTTTAGGAAGTAAGGAAATACAGAGAAGTGTGGGTGCTTTTTCACCAGTGAATGCAGAGGAGGTGACCTTGGTCCACGAGGCCAGCGGCCGAGTGGACTTTATCTGAAATACAGGGTGAGGGAAAGTAGGTTTACAGTCATGAAATACAGAGTGTATTCTTCTATTATTATTTATTAACTATTGTATTATTTTCCATACGAACAACTGTAAACCTACTTTTCCTCCATCCTCTATTAGGAAGCATGGGACAGGGAGGGTTGAGTCTGAGCAACGGACCTCAAAACTCTAAATGGGGCTCAGGAACAGTTATTCATCGTGCAAACGGGCCCAGGACTCCTGGTTTCTGCTGGGTTCCCCCCTCTACCAGCAACTTCATCCTGATCCAGGAGGTGACCTGCCAGCCCATGCTGAGGCCACCACCGTCTGTAGGAGCCACCAGCAGGCACAGGCGTCCCCTGGCCCATCAACTTGCATCTTTCTCCTGTCTTTGGTGTGAGACTGTTGGCTGAGCACTGTCTCTCCTGAGCCCAGCACCTTCCCAGGACACTGCAGATGCTGGCTCAGCCCTCGTTGAATGAATGCGTGAGTGAACAAAGAGTTCCTAGTTCACCCTGGAGTATGTGGAGCGTAAGAAGAGCAGGAAGAAACTGGCCAGCAGTGAGACAGACTGCCTGTTCTCAGCCCTTGTTGCTCAAACCTGTTTTCCTGTGTTTGTGAAATAAAATACCTGCCAGATATTTCACTTCACAAACTTCCCTGCATTTTTTTTTTTTGGAACCCGTTTTTGAGCAGCTGTGGTTAAGATATAACAAGGAAGGGAATGGAACACAAGTTCTTACTCCTTTAAGAAGTGGGCATTCTACATTTTTTTTCCAAGTAAACCATTGTTTTGAAATTATTTCTAAGGAGAAGCTCTGTGGGGAAGAGGAGTAAAAAGTTATTTAAGGAAAGTGAAAACAGAGGGATCAGCCACAGATCGAACCAGGTTGGAAGGTGGTAGAAAGATCGATGCTTCACATCTCAGACACCTGGAGAGGTATAGAAAGGGAAAATGAGCCTCAAGGCCACGGGGGTTAGGAGAGGGAGCAGGGAGGTGGGTGCGAGAGGGACAAGCTGCTGAGTGATAGGAGCTTGTTGTGCCGACTCACAGCGAATACCCACAGCCTCGCACGCCCTCCTTGGGATGCTCAAGGAGCCCCTCACCTGCCTCCCTGCCTCTGGCTTCATCCAGATCAGCGGATGCTCCCTACCCTGCTCGAGCACCAAAGTCAAGAGACCTGTGTCCTACTCCAAACTTTGGAAGAGTGCTGTTCAATAAAAACCTAACACAAGCCACATGTGTTATTTTACAGCTTCTCATACCCATGTGAAAAAAGCAAAAAAGAAACAGGTGATGTTATCTTTGATAATAAACTTTTTAAAGCCAATGTGTCCAAAATATAACTGAGACATGCAGGCAACATAACTAAAATCAATGAGGTGTTTTACACTCATACTAAATAAATTAAAGCCCCTATGTTATTTTACACCAACAGTGGCTCCAGTCAGACTGGCCCCATTTCACGTCCTTCACAGACATATGTGGCAAGTGGTCACTACACCGGACAGGACAGGACAGGACAAGGGCACTGTATGACCCTGAGCATGCCATTCCACCTCTCTGAGCCTTTTATTTTTCCGTCCCATGATGGTTAGGCTTACAGTATCCCTAAGTTATCTTCACTATGTTATGGGCTCATACAGTATCAGCAAAGGAAAGCTCTATTTCATCGAGAAGAAACTGATGATCCCAAACAGTGATACAGGTCTACTCAGATGACAAGGGAGTGGGCACAGGGCACAGTCCCTGTAGCAAAGCCATTGCCTCACTCTCCAACAGCATGCCATAAATAGAAATCTGTCGCTAGTAATATCAAGTTTACGGCCGCATAGCCCATAGGGTTCCTTTGTGGTGTTCCCTCAATCTGTGGAGATGAGAGACGGACCATTAAATCACACAAACAAGCCAGCAGCTACTAACAATGAGGCCATCAAAGGCAGGATTTTATAAGCAGGAAACCCAAAGAGCTTAAACGCCCAGTTAGTTGCATTAGTTTCTTAAGGGAATTTCATACCTCCCTCTAGAAGGTGAGCTGCGGGGAGTTGCACACCTGCCACATGATTAGCGGATGTTTGGCCGCGTCCAACATGTTCACAGAGACACCTGGTCCTGCCAAAAATGTCCACGCTTAGGAAATGCCCTCGGGTTCAAACAGCGCAGAGAGTTGACTCGTACTTTAGTTTACGGGCTTAATACATTACCAAGTGTGTGGTCTAACAATGGTGCTGTGGCTGTCTTGTCAATAATAACCCTTTGCTTTGGTAGCTTAGCTGCTCGTGGCACAAGGGCAAAGGCAGATGGCTCAGCACGGACCAAATGTCTCTGGGGACATTGGGACAGGACCAAATGCCCTGAAAGGCTGCCTCCCTTCCAGTAAAATTATTCCCCGGACAATCTTCTCCACGGCCACCCCTGGGAAGACAAAGGCGTATTCCAGCCATGCAGACAGCTCAGCGGGCCATTCTCTGGAAGCTGCCCCAGCCAGATAGAATCCTGCCTCACTCACCCTCATGCCGGCTCCAGCTCCGCCGGCGAGTGCATCTTCCCTACTCTCTGACCGCTTGACTTGGAACCTCTTTCCCACCGCCCAGCTATCCAGGCTCGCTGCTCCCTGATCACACTCTGCCTTCGAATGTATAGTGTTGTCTGACTCACATGCTCTTCTGCCCTCCACACTGCAGAACAAATCTCTGTATTCAAACCGCAAATCACAGTTTTTCCCCTGTGGAGCCTGTTCTAATAACTGGGCGGAGGAAGCAGTGACTCCCTTTGTGTTTCCACAGCTATTTGCACAGTGACGCTCACCAAACCGAGCACAGCCTGGAAGTAGCCCCAGGTTCAAATCCTGGCTCTGCCACATACAAGCTTTGTGCTCTTGAGCAAGTTACTGAACTTCTTGCAGATCCCTCATAGATAAAATGGGAACAAAACAAATGACCTAATCACACTGTTAGGTTCTTTTAGTTAATCTTCATAGGGTGCCATTCAATAGTGTTTATTGGCACTAATAATATTAGAACTACCAGATTTTTATGCATTTGTCCATTCAAATGATATTTACTGAGCATCTACTAAGCACTGGCACCGTTCTAGGTTTACAAGAGAGATTCAGGTAAATAAAGGACTCAGGCTGAGACAGCTTGTTATCTCGGCGAACAAATTCTCTGCCTTGGATGCTGGGACATAAGCTCCCTTTCCCCTGTCCTCTCCTCTGGAAGGTGCGTAAACAGGCAGCGACTGCCTTTGGTCACTGGGCTCTGTTAGCACGCCTACTGTTTGGCTGAGAATAGGCGGCTGCTGCAAAGTTAACAAGACAAAGCTATTTGGGGTATGACAGGCGTCCACACGGGACCAACAACAGTTATAACAGAATCTAAAAGACATCCTGTCCCTACCTTCCTTAGACCTACTTCCCATGTCGGTGAAGCATCTGCCCGACCCAAGAACGGGGGGCACAGCTGAGAGTCAGCAGAGCTGGCAGGCGGTTCAAGGATGATGGTGAGGACCCCCATCTCCTCAGGGGGCTAGTCATCCAGGAGCAGCGTGGGAGGAAATGTGGGGCTTCATTGTGATTTAGCCATGGCTCCCTTGGGAGGAGTTAGATTGGGAAAGACAAAATGAAATGTTTCCCTCTCTAACGAAAGAGACTGGCCATCACTCTGCTATACGGGGTTTCCTGGAACACCTGGAAGGGCCGGGGTAGGGAGGGGCTGGCAGGGGCTGGGCCAGGGACAAGGCCTGACAGTGCTCAGGGCAGAGCTGGCCTCAGCAGGAGCCTGGGATACAGAAGCCCATGACTCTGATCTAGTGAGGTCCTCCCTGACATCAGGCTCAGGGGAGCAGGACACTTCTAGACCCCTCTTACGTACAGAGGGAACTCCTACTGAAACCAAGGGTCCTTACGACTCTGGTTAAAATTTTAGTTTTAAATCTTAGCTCTAAAAATCACCTCCCTCCTCCTCTCTCCCTCCTTCTTGGACTCCTAGACTTTCCCCTGACAACCAGCAACTCCTGAGGTAGCAGAAGACAGTAGCCTGGAGCTCAGTAATGAACACAAGGTCTGAACCCTCTGGCAGGCTAAACATAACATCTTAACCAAAGTTATGTTTCAGCTTCTGAGCCCTAAGGGGGATCAACCCTCTGGCTACTTTCCCATGAAAGCAGACAGAGGGACACCAGAGAAGACACAAGACCTGAAGAAATGATTTATGACCCTTACCTCACCTCTGATCAGTCAGCTCCCAGCATGGCCTGGAATGCAGAACCCCTAACCCACAGTGTCATGTGATTTTGCCTTATATAAGGTCTTCCCAGAAGGTATCCAGCCATGTAACATGAAAAATAGAGACATTTATTGAAGAAGATAAAAGAAGAAATATTGGGCCCGGCTGGTATAGCTCAGTGGATTGAGCACGGGCTGGGAACCAGACGGTCCCGGTTCGATTCCCAGTCGGGGCACATGCCTGGGTTGCGGGCCAGGTCCCCAGTGAGGGCCATGTGAGAGGCAACCATACATTGCTCTTTCTCCCTCCCTTCTCCTCTCTCTGAAAATAAATAAACAAAATCTAAAAAAAAAAAAAAAAAAAGAAGAAATATTGTACATAGGACAATGACGCCTCAGTCCCCTTCAAAGTAGGCACTTGGGACCTCACACAGTTCTCCCAATCGCCATTAGCTGCCCCATTATATTTTCCTGAATCTCTCCAAAAAGTCTGAAATCTCTTGTTTTTCAAAGGTGATTTAGGTTTTGGGAAAAGCTAGAAGTTGCAGGGCAGCAAATCTGGACTTTAGAGGGGCTGAGTCACCTGGGTGATTTGATGTTTCACCAAAAAACTCTGCATGAGATATGATGCATAAGCAGGTGTGTTGTTGTAATGAAGCTGCCAATCACCAGGTTCCCATAGCCATGGCCTTCTGAATCATCCCAATAGTTTCTGTGGAGGAATGTTCAAATTTTTGCACAATGCAAAATTTGATGTTGATTCATTTCTCTACTTGCTCAGTCATTTCGAATGCGACAGCCACACAGTACACATGCTCACTCAATGGCATTGACAGACCCACTGACTAGTGCAGTGACGTCATCGTTGTTGACTGGGATGTGTGGATCCCAGTCCACTCTCCTTGGCTGCTAGGTTACACTGATGTCATGAAACCATTCTCATTATATTAACACTGACTGGACTTTTTCCAGACAGACTTCGTATAATCTGTAACCTATATGCCACTGGAGAGTTCAGGTTTTTGAACATTAGCTTCCAGTTTTCCTGGGTGGCACCATTCACAATGAAACAGCCAATCTTTCTCCATTGCAATCCTTGGTGTCTAGAATTTAGTTCTGCTGGTACCAGGTGGATGGACTCTTTCTGTTTGATAACACTCCTACACTGCCAAGTTAAGTCAGAGTTGGATCAGGAAACCTGGACACCTACAAATGACAGAACGGGGAGCGCAGGGGCTGCGCTGATTGCACGTGGTTAATACAGCGAAGGAAGACTCAAGGCTGCAAAGCAGAACTCTTGGTTGTGGTGCAGGAGGGCTGCTTTCCAATCCCATCCCAGGGCTAGGGGGTCCTGGGACTTTCTCCTCCTAGGAGACTCCATCCTCTCCCAGAGAGCTGGGTGCAGATTCTAAGTCATAAGTGTGGTCGCAGAGCACACTGGGCTTGCTTGCATGTGAATTACAGATTGAGAAAGCCCTGTGATATCCGCTACCTTCCTTATCCCTGATCATTTTTCCCTTTTTGGGAAAGATATCTGGGTTCAAACATGGGCATTTGAGGCAGAGAAGATGAGAGAGACAGGGAGAAGAAATATCCAAAAGCTCTGATGAAAAACAAAACAAGTCATTTAAACAAGGAAAAATGCCTCCATTACCTGCAGAACTGCTCCACACAGAAAAACACCTGGTGACTGGTAGTGACATTTATGCAGAAGAATGGGAGACAGAAGTACCAACCTGGCATTTTGAGGACTGTGTCATTACAAAGACAGGGGAGAAAATGCAGCTGTTTCTGCACCAACCAAGTGAAACCCAAACCAGAGAATGAGAAGGGCAGTGGGTAAATAAAAGTGGCCCACCGTACCACCGACTTCCTTTTGTCAGGGTCGCCCTAAGAGCTCAGGGAGCTGCCACTGAAATGTACCCCTGGGGAGATGCCCAGGGTGGGGAACGAGAAGTTACTGTGAGTTAGAAGTTCAGTGGGCAACTTGCAGGTCGCTCCCCACCCGGGGTGGTCTCAGAAAGTCTTTTAACACCTCTGGACTCTCTTTCTCTTCTGGGTGGGGGTGATAGGTCCCTTTTGTTACAATTTCCTTTACATATATGATTCTTTCTTCCAGACCCTAAGATCCTCCTTAGGTAAGAACTTTGTCTTAATTCAGTTTCAATGTCTTGTATACTTGGTACAAAATGAATGGAAGCAAGAAAGGGAGAGGAGGAGGAAGGTGGGGAGAGGAAGGGAGAGAGGGAAAGAAGGCTGAGTGAGGTGGTTGTAGGATAGTGCAGACTGAACTGCTTCTCTTTATGGGATCAGGTGTACTGGGCTCTCCGTGGTGTGAATTCCTGGCAAAACATGGTATGTTATCTTCGGCAAGTTCCTTCTCCTCTCTGTGCTTCAGTCTCCTTGTGAATAAATGAAGGACCGTGTTAACATCTATTTCTTAGGGCTGTCGTGAACACGAAATAGCATAGTGATATAAATTGCTAAGCGCGTGCCCGGCACTTACAGGCACTCACCAAGTATTAGCAGTCACTGGTATGTAAGAAAAAGAAGTAATTACAATGAAGCAGGTGTGCTTGAATCAAGTTGGGGGATGCAGAGCCCCATCTGCTCTGCCTTCCTCCCCTCCCCCCAGTGCTAGAGAAAGCCCTTTGCTCCCTTTGAATGTCAGAAATCTCTGGAAAGCAGTGGGAGTCACCCCAGAAGGGACTGAGCTTTGAAACCAGATCCCAGATTCGTTACTTAGGAGAAAGGAGAGGGGCTGAAACTGAGCTTCAGTCCTCATCTGCAATTTAGGGATTAAACATGCCCAACGGTTGTTGTGAGGACGAAATAAAGAAAAGCTGGGAGTGCATTTAGAACAGTTCTAAACACTTAGATGTTCAATGAACTCACTTCCATCCCTGCTAAACACGCCCTCTACT
This sequence comes from Micronycteris hirsuta, assembly GCA_004026765.1. Taxonomy (NCBI): domain Eukaryota; kingdom Metazoa; phylum Chordata; class Mammalia; order Chiroptera; family Phyllostomidae; genus Micronycteris; species Micronycteris hirsuta. The sequence continues at coordinate 37,719 of PVJI01005456.1, forward strand.
AGGGGCACATCAGTCCATCGCTATTTTCCAGGAGAGCGGAAGAAAACCCCTTGTCACACAGTGACAAAGGAATGAACAACACACAGCCCCGTTTGGACACGTGACATGGTCCTTTCCCCTGCTTGATGGACACCGGTAAGTTCCAGGGGTCTCCTATGGCCAGCCCTGTCAGCCTGCTGCCAACACTGGGGACAGGTTGCAGTCTGATAGGACTGCCCCTTCCAGAGGCTACATCTTTAGCAGACAGAAAAGAAAAATGCAAATGAAGAAATGTGTGGCTTTTGAAATGACTTTATCAATTGTCAGTCTAGGCTCTGAGACAACTGGGTGACTCTCAACAAATATGAAAGAAGAAAAACCCCACAAATTCCCAACAAAAATTTCGTAAGTCACTGCAGAGTGGCAGCTATCTCATTTCAAGTAAGATAGCAACCTGCTGCATAAAAAAAAATTTCCAAACCTACATGGTAGTTTAATTTTTGGCTCCAGGGTGGAGGAGGAAGAAAAGAGCATTCCATACACAGGAAAACAAAGATTTCCGACTACCCAGTCCTCCCACTTTCTCCTTCACTCCAAAGTCTGCGGTGCGGGGGTGGGGGTGGGGCTTGAAGCTAGATGCTGAAAAAGAAGTAATATATAGAGAAATCAGAGAAATGGAGAGAATTACCTTTGATTCACTAATTTTTCCTTTCATTTTTTTTTAAAGATTTTATTTATTTATTTTTAGTCAGAGGGGAAGGGAGGAAGAGAGAGGGAGAGAAACATCAATGTGTGGCTGCCTCTTGCACACCCCCTACTGGGGGCCTGGCCTGCAACGCAGGCATGTGCTCTAGGCTGGGAATTGAACTGGTGACCCTTTGGTTCACAGGCCAGTGATCAATCCACTGAACCACATCAGCCAGGGCTGATTCACTAATTTTTTCAAGAGATCTTCCCCCATCCCCTTTTTGCTGATTAATATTATATTACAGAAAATTTCTAATGTGTATAAAAATAGAGTAACTGATGAATTCACAGACATTCAGCAATCAAGTTCAACAATTATTTAGTCTTCTTTTATCTGTCCCTCCCCTCACTTCCTGTTCTCCTGTGCTGTCTGTGGGGAAATCTCGGGCATCACGTTATTGTATCCATGACATTTCACCGCGGCCCTTTACTGATCACTTCCTCTGTATGCTCGCCATGGGGCAGGCAAAATCGGGGACGACTCCTTGCTCTCACAAGGCTCACAGTCTCCCATGGAGATGAGGAGCTTCTGAAATGTGGAAAGTTGAGGCATGTATTTGAATGACAAATACTGTAGAGTGTGACCTGGGCCAGGCACAGTTGTCCGTGCTTTATAATTCTAACTGATTCAGCAGGGTCCTCCTAACTCCCCAATGAGGTAGGTGACCCTAGAATCCACATTCTACAGATAAGAAAGCTGAGGCACAGAGTGGTGAAGCACTTTACCGATCGGTGGTCACACAGCCATGAAGACCCAGTGAAGGAAGCAGATAATTCTGTCTGGGGCCATGAAGGAGTGAGTCAGAGTTCCCCGTGTAGACAATAGAGGGAAGAGCAAGAGCAAAGATCCAGAGAAAGAAATTGCTCAACACACAGGGAGCAGCGTTTTGGCGGCAAACCAGAAACGGCCGGAAGTGGAACTGGAGAGGCTGGGGAGGTCAGGCCGGGGAGGTCAGGCCGGGAGGAGCTTTTGTGAGCCGCGCTGAGGAGTGCACACATACCCGTGTCCTCTGGGCAGCCAGAGGCTGGGCGGCGGGGGTTGGGGGGGTGGTGGTCAAGCCCGGACCAGAGCAGTGGGAGTGGGAGTGGGATGAAAAATATGAAAATAGGACTCAAGTGACACGATGCTAATTGGGACGTCCATTTCTCAGAATTTTGGCAGAAGCCCAAAGCTCTGAATAATAAAGAATGAATACTGCAAATTCTAAAAGGAGGTGCTGGACACATCAACAAAGCAGCGAAGCAGTGGCCTGAACTAGTTTGCCCGCCCCCCACCGCCACTGTCCACGTACAAGCAGCCAGAGCTGTGTCCAGGCAAGCCTTTCTTTGCAGATGTTGTTAGGAATGTCAGGGAGCTCTGCTCTCCCCTCCCAAGCCAAGAAAGGGAACTCAGTAGACGCCAGGAACAACAGCAGTTCAGGGTGTTGGTAAATTCTTGGGAGGACATGACAGGTATTTCTTAAAGTTTGGTGCCTTGGAGTAAGTTGTCTGACTCTTATCCTACCAGGGGCTGGGTAGAGCAGCCAGCAGAGCTAGGATGCTGCTGCAGGAGAAGACTGGAACTTCAAGTTCACGCACAAAGCCATCAAGCGTCTCCGTGGGTTAAGAGGTGGTTTGCCTGAACCGTGGTTCTGCAGCTGGAAGAGGCTGCGGCTCTGCTGCTGGAAGCGCAGACTGAGAGTTACTATCCGACGTGTTAGTGAGACAGGACTGGTGAGCAGAGCAGCAGCAGAACACCTTGGAAAGGATGAGGGTGTGTGCAGAAAAAGTTACTACGGCAACCTGACCTCTCTCCTATGAAAGGTCTGCTTACAAGGTTGGCCCTTGACTAGCCTTGGCTGATGTCTGGAAACTCGAAGAGTTTCAGTCCTGGCTCCCTGCGCCCGAATTGTACAAACGATACGGTTTATGCTGCACACCTGCTCTCCTTCTGAGAGTCCGAAATGTTGGCATGTACCAGGCAGAGAGGGCCTACATACCATTCCCCAGTACAAGCTCTGGGGCCCTGGCCGGGTGGTTCAGTGGTTGGAGCACAGTCCTGTGCACCAGAGGGCTCTGGGTTTGGTGTGGCACATACCCGGGTTGTGGGTTTGATCCACGGTTGGGGAGCATACAGGAGGCAACTGATCAATGTTTCTGTCTGTCTCTATCTATCCCTTCCTCTTTCTCTACAATCAATAAACATATCCTCGGGTGAGAATTACAACAATAACAACAACAAATTCTCTGGATGCATAGTCTCTGATGACCTTTCCTAGTTGGCAACATTTCACACACATCACACTCATTGTGGGAAAATTAAGCATGTCCTGTGTATCTTCACTGGGTGGCATCTCAGAAAGCTTGCGCCTGGATTGCCATGACTCTGCCCCGTGCGTCTTTTCCCTTTGCTTATCTTGCTCTGTATCTTTTTGCTGTAAGTAAATTATAGCGGCGGCTGCTCCTATGTGCTGAGTCCTGTGAGTCTGCCTAGTGATCCATCAAACCTCAGGGTACTTCCAAACAACCCACCATTGTCCCCCGAGAGAGAGGCAATGCCAGTACTGGAGTGTCTGCCAGAAAGAGGGTGCAGATGTCAGATGCGATAGCATCAGTCCTATGAAACCATGTTTAGACTTCAGTTTCTCACTTTTCTCCTTGAGCCGATCCAGGGACAGCACAGCATCATCGAGTGTGGGGGAGAAACAGCAAACGGGAAAAGGAGGAGCAAATGAGAAGTTGGGTGAGCAGTGAATGCCTCCCCCCACTTTGCAGATCATTAAAAATGCGTGTCTGACCTGAGCTGGACGAGGTTGAGATTTGGGGGGTAAGGGGAGGGTGAACGAGACGGGGTGGGGAAAAGTTCTGAACTGATTTTTTAATATTGGAAAGTGAGACTACCACAATAACTTAAATAACTAGAAAGACGTTTAAGACACCATGTGATCTGCTTGAAATGTTGTCAAGGATGGGAGTGAAGATTCCAGAGTCTGTTTGAGGACAACAGGGAAGCGGAATAAATCTATTTCTTGACTGAATCCTACCAAGTCCAGCCCACTCAAAAGCACCAAAACCCACTTCCTAAGCACGAGCAGGTGTTCAATAAATCCACATGAAGTACACAGCTCAACACATCCATCTCTAGTTAAAAGAACGCTGGCTCTGAAGTCTAGCTCTGCAGCGTCCTAGCCGTGTGAGAGATTCGGAATCTCTCTGATCCTCAGTGTAGGCTTTCGCAAAATAAGGAATATCAACCTCACACGTGGGTCACCATGGGATTAAATGAGAGAAGACACATAAAGTGCCTGGCATCCTTCAAATATTTGGAAGAGGTGTGATTTTTTGCTATTGTGTATTTCCGTGGTCTTAATTTGGTTTGTGGGCTTGTACACTTGCCCACATTTGCACACTGGGCAGTAGGTGACTTCCTGGGATTTGGGGCCAGGACGTCTGACTCCCCTAGTGCCCCCCACAGCCGAGTCAGGTGACCACCAGGACTGGGCCCCAGTACAAACACTGGTCACCACATTGCCTGTCACATGTCCCTGGGCCATCGTTTTGCTCCAAGGGTATGTGGCTTGTTTCCTTCCCTATTAACATCACTAGAAGGACAGATTAAACTTTATTTTTTCAGTAAGAACAGATATCTCTGTATCCTTCCAAGTAGATCCCATCTATGCCTTAGACGATGCACATATGCCTAAAATCCAAAACAGGGAAAATATTGGATTCAAACAAAGCAAGTACTGTACAGAAAAAAAAAAAAAAAGGTGTTTTTCAAGCTAAGGCAGCAGTGCAAGCCACCCACCATGGCCATGGGATGTTTCTGGGAACTGGAGGACCCACAACCACCTACTCGCTGCAAAACTCAAGAAAGCCCTCTCCCTCCGGACTGCCAGCGGTCCTTCTGCCAACAAGAGCTGGAAACCCTCCTAGTACATGGTTCTCGGGCTTCCCTCGCCTCCCTTCCACTGCCCATTTAGTCCTTACTGGAGAGAAAACACAAAGGCTGGAGAAATACGCACATCATAAATATGTTCTGAGTACACCGTATGCCTCTCTGACCTTCACTTTCTTCTTCTGAGAACGAGGACGAGAGACTAGACCAGCGGCTCTCAACCTTGGCTGCATCTGAAATCATCTTGGAGATTTACAAAAATATAGAAGCTCAAGGGCTCTGCCGACCAATTAAATCAGAGCCTCTGACAGTGGGGCTGGAGTATGCATGCTCTTCAAAGGTGCCCCAATAATTCTAATAGGAAACTAACACCGGTCTAGGTGATATTTGTGGTTATTTCCACTAATGTTCGTTGTATGATTTTTTTTTTTTTAAAGCACGACCATAAAGCAGTTAAGATGGCTTCCCATACCTCTCACGAAAGCCATCTAAACACTAGGGTCTCTCTTGGTGTGACAGATAAAATCCAGGTCAGCTTGTGGACAGACCGTGTCAGAGCGTGATGTTAGGAACTTTTCGAATGCTAAATATCTGGGAAGCAATAATGAAATATAAGACCAGGGAAGTCAAAAAAGTAAATGCTTACAGGGTTAAGCAAGAAACATGCCACGTGTGAGTGAGCCCAGGAGTAACAACAAGGCTGGGTGAGGTGAGTGGAATGAAAACTGTGTGCCCTGGCTTTAGGTATTCAAACAAGCTCCCTCTCTCCTTCCTTTCTTCCTTTCCTTTCCCTTCATTTTTTTTCCCTTTCTCTTTCTTTCTTTCCCCCTCTCTCCTTCCCTCTCTCTCTTTCTTTTCTTCATAAATATCCTATCGGCAGAATGAAAGATCAACCCGCATGCTTAATTCACCTGTGAGTCGCCTGTGGAGACCCCTATTTAAAACATTCTGATACATTAGAAAAGAGCAAAAATATTACAAAAGCACCTGCCTCATGGCTCGACCTCCAAAAGGCACCACGTCTTTCACATTCCACATTGCAGCAGACAATGAAATTAAAGATAGACAGCAAGACCTGTGGCCAAAGGCTGCTCCAAACCTACTTAACCTCCTTTACTTCAAGCATCTCCAGTGCTACAAAGTTGGCTCCACAGTCTTAAGTCAAATATCTGCTTAGAGTCCTTTGGCTTCTGTGTGCCATTCCGATTTCCCTCTTGGGCTTATGGCACCTCCTTTCACAGAGAATTTTGGACAGCAAACTCATCTGATGATAGCATGTTCTATAATTTCAGGGAAAAGAGACTCTCCCATCTCCCCCACCCTGGCAGTCCCTACCCACCAGCTGTCCCCTGACCTAGGGTTTCTCAGTCTCAGCATTATTGACATTTTTGGACAGATAACTGTTTTGGGGAGTTATTGTATGCACTGGGAGATGTTCAACAGCCTCTCTGACCTCGACTCTCTAAATGTCAGTAGCAACCCCTCCCCCAGCGGTGACAATCAAAAATGTCTTCCAACATTGCCAAGCGCCTCCTCGGGGGGACAGAAATCTCCCTGGGTTAAAACCTATGGCTCCGACTTCCCAGTGCCTGCGAGGAAAATGGCACAGTAAGCTCCATCAGTTTGGGACATAGCCAGCATAAATCCAAGCTTCCCAAAGAAAGGCCCCAGCTGAAAAGAAACAAGCTTCAGTATGATCAGCTGTGTCAGTTCCATTTAATTGCAAATTTGGACAGGCGCTGCTGAGTGAAGTGCAGAATGTTTCTCGCCTTGAGCGCTAATATAATATTAGAATAAAAGCAACCTTAGAGGCATTTGTTTTGGGGGAAAGTGCGTGCATGGGCAAATCTCTGCTCATCGGATTGTTTGGAATTAATGCGCAAGCTATAAATAAAGTGTTCTTTCTTTTTTGGACTGGCTTTGATCTATTGCTATCCCTCCCTTTTTAGAATCCTCTAAAGGCAGTTTTGATTCATATCCTTCATCAGCGAAGCAGGCGGACTTCAATAATTCCCCTCAAAAGCCTTGGTCGCTTTCTGCACACGAGCCCGAAGTCAATCAGCCAAACGGCCCACTCCCCTCGGTGGCTGTCTCCTTAATGCCCCGGAGAACGGAAGATGGATGGACCAGGTTGGGGTAACTAGGACAGGCATGTAATGTGAAGAGAACAAGGCCGGCTGACATTTCCCTCCTGTGTTAAGGTTATTGAGTATCTGTGATAGAATTACTGCAATCACAGCCCTCACGTGCCCTGGAGGAAGGGGCGCCAAAGAGACGTGCCTCCTCCTGGGGTGAGGGCCACGATCCGGAATGCTCGCCTCAGCTGAATCATTTATAACCGAATCCTCTGACAGCAGCCTGCTTTTCTGCGATTGCTAAAGCCCACATGTGAAAGACGGCATGAGCTTCCATTGTCACATGGTCGTCGTGAGTCCAAAGTAAATGAGCATCAGTGTGCCAAATGGTGATGGGTGTTAGTGTGGTAGGGAGAAGAGGGAGCCCCTGCCCGAAAGAACCCCAGCCTTGCTTCTTACTTGCTTTGTAATGTGAACCCCTCTGGGTCCCAGTTTCCTCATATTTAAAGTGACACAATTATATTTCCTTCATAAGGTCATCCAAGGTTTTAGAAATCCACAATGGCAAGTGCCTGGCATAACTCCTGGGCCATGAAAGGTGCTCCTGCTCCTCATTACTATTGCCATTGTCACTGCCGTCATTGTCATCATCATCGCCATCATTTCTTCTCAGAGAGATGAATGGGTTGGTAGGAATGTGCTATATTCTTCTACTTTTGTGGCAGAGAACTCTAGTTATTCTTTCCATGGGATGTTGGGGTGGGTGGGGGGAGAACTTTTCCCAGGCTCTCATTTTTGGAGAAAAGTGGGAAATTTCCCAGAGCTCCTGGTCCTGGCAGACGTGCCACGACCAAATGGAAATAGTAGCTTCACGAATATTTAGTTCGAAGGTCCAGAAATCTATGCAAAGTGGGTGTATACTTCCCTGCCTTTTATTTCCTTGGAAAGCTGTGAATTCATGGAAATTAAATACCTGCATGTTAATAAACATGCTCTCCACTGCGGCATGGATGTCGGGGGGTTAGAAAGGCAGTGTGGATGAATGGGTGGACTATGGACAATGAAGGCAGGTGCACGTGGAATCCAATTCTGACTCTCTCATTTAACAGTGGTGGGACCTTTACCATTTCTAAGCTGTAATGTCCTATTCTGAAAACACGGGAGGGATAATTCTTACTTCACAAAGGATTATCTTCTGACTCTGTTCCTGCAAGGATGTGTAACAAACTCCTAGACCGAGGAAGGTCATGTTCAGTGGAAGGAGCCCATTAAATAAAAATGTTTTTAAAACCAGAGGCTGTAAGACACTGAGGCCAGGGCCATGGTCTGGCCCCAGATCAGAGCTGAATACCAAGGAGGGAAGAGTCTAACCTTCTCCTCCACTCAAGACAGTGGTCACACTGTGTAAGGCTGGAAGGAGGACTAGTGGGAGGTCTCCACAGAGGATGTGATCTCAAGACACAGCTGCTCCCAGGCACAAAGGACCAGAGGGCCACAAGGCAACATGGCAGAGGCATCAGAAATGCCCACATCCTCTGGGGGAGGGCCAAGGCTCCCTGTGAGTTCACAAAAGACAATCCAGGAGACCCCTGGACCGGAGAGAGAAGATTAGGGAGGAGTGAGGTTCCAGAGAGTTTGTTGTTTAGGGTCAAGTCAGAAACCATTGTTTGTCTATTGTGATCCTTTGATGTGTCCAGCTAAGGTGCCACAGGCAAAGACGGATTTACAAACTGCTCATCGTTGCAAGAAACAGGAAAATATGCAATATAAAGTTTGTGGGAAAGGCAGGATGTGTCAAAGAATTTTCCTAAAGGTCAGGAGTCCAGTTCTTAGATCAGCTCTGCCCTCCATATGATGCTGTGGATCCCGAACAAGAATTCGCCAATTTGATTCTTAGCCATAAAATCAAATCTACAATTGTTGTAGAATCCTCATCTGTAAGAAAAAGTTGTTGAATTTGGTAGCAATTCTCCTGAGGTCTGAGGTTCTTGTGATGCACCTGAATCAGCAGGGAACAGCTGCCCCCTCTGCAGTTAACATACAAGGTCTTTCCGGAAAAAATCCAGCCATTATTATATACTGAGAACAGTTTGTGCCACATTGATGTAACCTGGAAGCTAAGGAGAGGGGACTGGAATGCATATGTGTGAACAATGACAACTTCACTGTCCTAGTCAGTGGGGGCAGACAGCAGATCCTGTTGAGTGAGCATGTGTACTGTGTGGCTATTGCATTCAAAGTGACTGAGCAAGTAGAGCAACGAATCGGCATCAGATTTTGTGTTAAGCTTGAGCATTCCTTTGTGGAAAGTATTTGGATGACACCAAAGGCTGCAGCGATGGGCAACTGGTGATTGGCAGCTTCATCATGACAACACGCCCACTCACGCATCACGTCTCCTGCAGAGTTTTTTGGTGAAACATCAAATCATCCAGATGACTCAGCCCCACTACAGCCCAGATTTGGTGCCCTGTGACTTCTGATTTTTCCCAAAACTAAAATCACCTTTGAAAGGGAAGAGATTTCAGACTGTCAATGAGATTCAGGAAAATATGATGAGGCAGATAATGGCAATTGGACAAACTGTGTGAGGTCCCAAGGTGCCTACTTTGAAGGGGACTGAGGTGTCATTGTTCTATATACAGTATTTCTTGTATCCTGTACCTTCTTCAATAAATGTCTCTGTGTTTTCATATTACATGGCTAGATACCTTCTGGACAGACCTCGTATATCTGGAATGGAGGAAAATCTCCTTACCCCAAACCTAGCCATGAGCCCAGTGCACTCAATGAGTCTAGCTCATTCTCTCTCACACAGTTGGGCACTCTCACTCTTCTCACCTAGGCACAGCTAACAGAAAGACCTTCTGAAAGGAAAACAAAATATCCTGGAGAGAAACACAGTCTTAACCAAAAGATGACATATGCACCCCCGAATGGCCACCCCCTCCCTACATCCAGGTAGCTCACCTGCCCCATGTCACAGACCTGAGCTGCTCACCAAAGGCTCCAGGCAGCCCCCTGTGGAAGGAAAAGTGAAAACAACTCCACATTTCATAAAATGTTGGAGACTTTTCCTTGGAGAGTGTGTGGAAAAGAATTTTAAACACATATCTCTGCTTATTGAATTTGAAATAAATTGGGATCCTGACCACAAAAAATGAAGAAGGCTAATCTAATTTGAAGGCTGTGTGTGGGCAAATGAATGCACGGGAGCTTCTGGGGACCCACGTCCTCCTCTTGCCAAGTACCCGAGAGAGAGATGATGCTTTTATCTTCAGGGCAGGAGGGGTCCTCGAGAAGCTCTGAAAGCATGCTTTCACTTCAAAATGATGTGGCTCTATGGGTGTGTGACCCCATGATCCATAAAAAATTGCTTGATGAAAATAGAAATATACCCTGGCAGGTTCACAAATAATAGCAATAGAAGTTACCCAAGCTACTCAGATGCCAGGGAATATTAATTGGAGCTCTCTCTTTTACTCTCTGTGTTCTTCCTACCTCTCTTTATATAGATATAAATATAATTTTACACATAAGATCCATTATTAGCATATTATAACCATTTTTAGATGAAGTAATTGAGGTTCAAAGAGGTTAACTTGACTTTGATAACCAGCTTAAAAAAAAAAGAAAAAGGAAGAGTTGACATTTAAACCCCCATCAGTCTGACTCCAAAGAATTTCCTACCATTTCCTCCTTCATGGGTAAGCCTTGGTTATAGGTATATTTGCAGAAATATAAAGTGATAAAGCATCACAGTCACAGTGGTTTAATCACAGTGGTTTAATAGTGTTTGGTGAATGGCTGCCAGAAATATCTCCCAAAGAAAAGAAACTGGGTGGCAATTTCCCATGATGACTCAGTGTAACAGAACAGCACTGTGCCTCAGAGTGTGAGGCATGAAGTTGGACAGGACATATCCTACCAAGAGCAATTTAGGGACTTGATCCTCAAGTTTGGTTCGTGGGCCAGTGGCATTGCTACCTATTGCCTGGGGGCTTGTAAGGATTTCAGGCTTTGCCCTGGGGCCATTGGATCAGAATCTGCCTTTTAACAATGTCCAGGAATGATTCTTATTTACATTAAAAGCTTGAGAAATACTTATTTAGGGCACCAAAGTAAGAACAATATGAATTGTTTACAAAACCATGAATACACACAAATGTAGGCTTGTGGAGCACTGTGATTTATAATATAATAATCCTTCACTTTTACAGGGAACGTGGTACATAATGATATGGCAACACTGATTGAACAGTAACTCTATCTCAGATACTACACAAAGCACTTTACATTTATTCTCTTATTTAATTCATATAACATCTCTAACAGGTAGCTAAGCGTGATCCATATTTTGCAAAGTGGAAACTGAAGTTTGTAGGGGTCAATGAACATGAAGACAAAGTCACTTAGCTCACAAGCGGTGGTTGTGGAATTTGAACGCAGGCAGTGTGATACTAGGGCTTGCACCTTGAGTTGATTAGTACACTGCACTGCCTCTCTAAACCAAGCAACAAAACACGCAGCCAGCAGTTAAAACGGAGCATTGTGCCTCGAGGAAGTTACCTAGAGCTACCATTTTCAACAACATCCTCGATATACACCCACGCAATCTCCCATCAGTAACTAGGTCAGGGGAAGGCAATTTAGCACTAATTAAATTACAATGTTTATAGAGTAATTAAAAAGTAAGTTAAGCACAGTGATCAAGCAGTGTCAACAATAATGGGACAAATAGACATGGTTTTCCTCCAGTTACGCTACACCGACGCAGGCACAACCCTACCTGCGGTACCTGTTTGCCCAAAGGTGTTTAACCTGGGTCAAATCAGAAGACTGGCAAATCCACATCGAAGAGCATTCTCCAAAGCAACTCACCTGCAGTCTTTAACAATGTCAAGTTCATGAAAGGAAACATAAAAAGGCAGGTAAACTGCTACGGATTAAAGGACACTAAACAGACGCGCCAACCCAACGCACTGTGTAACCCTGGGTTGAATTCCGAATGCGGTGAGCAGTGGGGAGACAACTATAAAAGCGATTTTGATGATGACTGGGGCTACCGAACATGGACTCTATGGTAAAGAACAGATTGTATTGGTGTTGAATGGGGTGTGACCATGGCATTGTGAGGTACAGAGGGAAGTCCTTGTTTTTAGGACGCAAATGCTGAAGGGTTTAGGATTGACGAGTCATTTATATCCACGCATTCCACTTACATAGTTCAGAGAAAAGAGGGGAGCAAGATAAGTCAGATGTGGCAGAATGTTTGTGACTCTCGATGAAATAAACATGGTGTTCATTCTTTCAACTTTTCTACAGGTTTGAAACTTTAAAATTAATATTTGAGGAAAGATGAATTAGGGCTGATTCAATGTTGTTTCACTAAAATAATGTCACTTGAGTAAGAGAGGAAGGGTAGTGTATGATGGGGGCAGGCAGTAAATGCAGGCTGAGGCGCCGGGGAGAAAGTTGTACTTGGAAGACTAGGAATTACCAGTAATCCAGGTGAGCCCAAGGTAGGTGGCCTGCCAGTGAATGTTATCTGCGTGCATTTGAAAGGATAAAGGAAGTAGAAATTTCAACGTACAGAGAGATCATTGTTGACTTTACTGTCATTTGTCAGCCCTGCTTTGCCATACCCAGTCAGTAGTTGACACTAGGGTCACCGGAGTCCCCCCAAACTCAAGCCATCACTTTGAACCAGTCTCCCCAAGCATCCTCTTCCCTCAATCTGGAAATGTTTGGGGGAGTTCGTAGTGGCCACCCACCCACATTCTTTGACAAGGGGTTGGCCCTAGGGAATTACATTTGTCCCACCTTCCCCGCCGCTAGTCACAGGGGATTGAACTAGGATGAGACACTTGTACTAATCTGACACCTGGATAGAGACAGCCAAGCCTCTATCCTGTGAATCTCAAACATGGGGAAAGTGAGTCTGATCTGGTGAATCTGAGCTTAAAAACCAAAGGACCAAAGCAAACTGTAGTCAAAAGCAAGGTGAGGTTATGAAGGAGTGGAAACTGTAAACATACAGAGACAGGCAGTCATATACGAAGTGTAGAATGAAGAAGGGGTGTGGGGAAAAATGGAGGTACGAAGACCCTAAGTCCCCAGAGAGTCAGAGCAGCAGAGAAGTTGCCTTGTGTGAAGGCTCCTCAACCCCGAGCTCCGTTGCCCATTAAGTTTGACTTCCTCCCCAGCCCCCTCCAGGGAAAACCTCTCTTCTCTCTTTCTTCGAATTCATTAGCTAAGTTTCAATTCCTTGAAGGTGCTCATTCTCTTGCTGGATGTGACTTGCTCTCTCTTCCCCTTTGGCTAGGGTCCCCTCACACCACCACCCCCTCCTGCAGCACAGGCAACATCCCCAAGCCCCAAACTGTTCACTCCCGTCTCTCCTCCTTCCATCCAATCGGCGTCTCTGGGCCAGCCTGCACCTGGCCTCACTCGAACGGTGACATGATTGATTTTACTTTTCCTTTTGTTAATGTACAGATTGCTGGGGTGTTTGTTCTCTGCCTAGTATACTGATTGCCTCTGGGACTCTGAGGGCCAGGGCCATGGGCTGCATGCACTGTTTATGTTTTTATTACAAACATAATATAGGTTCATAATAGAATTCTTGGGGAAAATAGAACGGGAAAAAAGAAGAAGCAAGAAAAAGAATTTATAATTCTATCATCTGCAGATGAGTCCTATTAATACTTGGGCTTATTTCTTTTCAGACTTAATGTAACTCAGAGTATGTAGCACATATAATTTTTAATGCTGATTTCTACTTCATAAAAAGCATTTACCTGTATTTCAAAAGTCCTTTTAAAAATATATCATTTTAGCCCAGCTGGTGTAGCTCAGTGGATTGAGCACGGGCTGGGAACCAGAGGGTCCCAGTTCGATTCCCAGTCGGGGCACATGCCTGGGTTGCGGGCCAGGTCCCCAGTGAGGGCCATGTGAGAGGCAACCATACATTGCTCTTTCTCCCTCCCTTCTCCCCTCTCTGAAAATAAATAAATAAAATCTTAAAAAAAAAGAAGAAGAAAAAAAAAAGTAGTGATACAAGTACTTAAAAAAATAAATAAAAATATATCATTTTAAAACCTGCATGCTATTCCCTTTTATATAAAATATGTGAAAGTACATAAGTGTATAATCCAATCTAATTACATGCACTCCCGTTATTGCACATGTTGGTAGTTTCCATTGTTTGCTAATATAAACAAGCCTGGGATAAACATTTGTATATGGTTTGGATTCTTGATGCAAATTGACAAGCTGGCTTCACAGATGGTCTTTTTTTCCCCTCTTGCATAGCATCTTTCCTTCATGACCACCATTATTGTTTCAGGGTTTACCAATTTAATCATAAACGTGGTAACTTGTATTTATTTTTTGCATTTTTGAAGACTATCAAGGCTACACTTTTTTCATTTGTAATTTAACTTGATACAGGGAAAATGAGTGAGTGATAAATATTGTTACACTGTATGAAGAGCACATGTGGGCATTTTAACATAAGGTAGTGACTTCTGCTATCTAGTATCTTGGAATTAAAAAAAACTCGCCATGTGAGTCAACAATCAGTCTGTGCAGGCGGTATTGGCATCGCAGAGTTTTGCCAGTTCTCCCGAACTGAAAAGCAAACTCAAATGGTTCCATATCTAAATGAGTAAAAATAAATTAGTAATATATAAATACAGATTATGACTGTAGACAAACTTATTACAATGTATTTTTGTAAATGACTCTTCATTCCATTGTTAGTACCTGTTTTCAACTAGTCACTGTTTTAATAGAATTGAGAAGATTTTAAAGACAAAGAACTTTGAAACTCTGGATGAAGAGATGGAAAACGCCACTTTGTAGAACCCTAGGTAGAAATCTAATGGAAAAATAAGGAGGATCTAGCCTAAAAGACTTGGCTTCTCTCTTAGTTTGAAAATGTCAAGACAGGAAACACATTGGCATCATCAACTTTTATAATCCCCAGTTACCCAACAACTTTTACTCATTAATCCCCTCCAGTGTCTGACAAACTTTTTCCTGCTGGAGAGGAAATTCTTTTTCCTTCAAGGTCTAGATCAGAATTACTTCTGAGTTCCCAAGAGGGGGAAGGAAGGCAATGGGAAGTCTAGTGACTTATTTAAGGTTGTGTGAAGATTTACAGAGGATAAGGGAATTGGATAAAGGTAGTCAAAAAGCGAAAAGTTTTGCGTATGTAATAAATAAGTACTAGGGATAGAATGTACAGCATGACTGTGGTATGCGATATTTGAAAGTTGTTAAGAAAGTAGATCCTAAGACTTCTCATTACAAGGAAAAAAAAAAACTTTTACATCTCTATGAGATGATGGATGTTAACTAAATGTATTGTGCTAACCATTTCACAATATAAATAAACTAAGTAATTACACTGTACATCTGACATTTATACAGTGTTGTAGGTCAATGATATCGCAATAAAAAGATTTAGAGACTTTTTAAAAACCCTCTTAAAAATGCCAGATAACTCCATTGTTGAACTGATCCTAAACTCATCCTATTTGGAAAGAAATTATTACAATATGTAACTCAGTCTTACTTTTTTGTTCCTAACCATCACCCTTGTCACCAGATGTCCACATTCAATTTGGACTTGCTGGGGCCGAGCATTTTACATGTCTCCGTGTTCCCCCCATAGAGGCTGGAGATGGCTCGCTCCAGCTTAGCAGAGCCAATTGTTACAGGCTCAGGAACTTCGTGAGCCAACTGTTAATACAGCCATTTTAAATGACATAAACTTAAAACCTAATACATTATATTAAAAAGCAAAGGTTTAATACATATTCCAACCTCATCACTTCCTAATCATGTTATTACATTGTACTAATATCTGTGCTCCTGACGTGATTTGCAGCCCTTCCACCTGTGCGACAGAGGCTCTCCATGATGGGCATTACCGCGCGAGTCTTCCTAATTGTGTATTCGGCAGCATCACATCCGTAGCTTGAGATTTGCCATAGCGATGTTTACGGCACTAAAATTGAAAAACACTGCAAATCGGCTTTTCCCCTCTCTCCCATGCCCAGGGTCCACCTCATAACGAGATAGCCATTGTTTGATATTTGCTGGCATACCGATGCTTAGGAGAGAGGGTGGGACTTCATAGCAAGAGTTGGGGTTTGAAAGTCACTGCAACTTGCATTCTTAGTCTGGCTCTGCCATTTCCCAGTCTTTGACTTTGGGCAAGTTATGTCACTTCTCTGAACCTCACATTTCCCTTCGATAAAAAGGCTGTCGCCAGGCCTGGGCTCGGTTTAGCAGCTTTGGGTTCTTGTCTCTCAAGATTATTTTGGTTCCCTGTTATTTGGATGGTTGGCTACTAGACTTAGTGTGGTGGCTACAAGGTGAGGTATACAAAGGTCGAATCACTATGTTGTGCCTCTCAAACGAATATATTCTAGGCCAACTCTACTTAAAGAAAATAAATAAATAAAAGAAAGAAAAAAATGCAGGTCAGGGTGTTGGGAGACCACCCAAATGGCTGCCAAACCTCACTGAGACAGCCTCTGAGAAAACTGCTCTAGGAGAAAAGCCAGATCTAAGACAAATTTCATTCTGATTTTTAAAAAAATGGTGTTTCTAAGAAATGACACCAAGAAATGCGAGGACGGTCCCTAAGGACATTCACATGCTAATGATAAAGTAGAAGGTTTATGTATCCAGAGTAAAGAAATCAGATCAGGACAGAAACCCAAGAATAAAGGACTCATGGGGTGAGGTGGGGGTTTGTCAAAAGTACAAACTTTTGTTTGTTTTTACTTTTCAAATGTTTGTTTCATACATTCATTCTTTCTGCAGACATTTATCGGGCACCCACCAAATGCCAGACGCAGCCTGTTCTTCCTGGGAACACCGCCTTGATCATTCTAGAGCTTGCGTGAACATGCTAAGTGGACAAGACAGAAGGAAGTCCAAGGCGATGGTAGTGGCCCCTATGAAGGAATGCCGGGAAACATCCAAAGGGCTCTCCGTAGTAGTTCTCTCTTTTTTTCCACCTTTTCATTTCTTTTCAACACTTGCCAATCCCTCTTCCTGTGGCATACCATAGGATACGAGACAGACTTTTCATTTGGTGACCACATCCCTGAGGCTTCAAAGAACTCCACACATAAAAGGAAGGGCATTTAATGCAGCGCAGTGGGAAGCAAAATGGGTGTCAGGTGATGGTGTGCTGAGCCCCGCCCCGTTCCCAACCCTAGGCCACTTCTGCAGAGAGTGACGGGGTGACTTCTGGAAACTAGATGACAGCAAGCTCCAGGGATGTAGCTGGGGCCTCTCGTCTCCCTAGATCCTAGTAGAGCTTCTGGAAATAATTGTACATAAATAGGGTTCGCTTCTTCAGAGACTCAGAAGAAGTGCACTTGCTCACATACTCAGAAGTGGTCCTTGCTGTTAGAAGCTTCCAGAATAGAGAGAGACAGGGCACTGGGGGGAGACAGTGTCAATAGAGGAACAGATTGGCCAAGCTTTAACAAAAATTATTTCCAGCTTCGTGTGAATGATTTAGACACCACAGAATATGTGATTTTCACCCCTTCTGGCTAGAGCTAAAGTCTTTTCCTCTTTCTTCAACCCTTCCTGACAATTTGTAGCTGGCATTATTTGTATGTGGTATTTTGATTTGGATGATGACAAGATATTTCTTGAAACTGATGTTATTTTAGGCCAAGTATGAAATTGGATTTGCGATGGTTGGAACAGATGGAAAACCCGTGAAACAAAGCCAGAGCAGCCACACTGTGGGCCCTGGGGCTGTGAAATCGGACCGCTCCCAGGTGGGCCGCGGGGTGTCCCAGGGCTCTGGCTCAGGCAGATGAAAGGGAAATGAACGAGGTGAACCAGGGACACTCAGTCCCCTTCAGGTCGGTGCCTAGTTCTAAATATCTCAGAGAATGCCGCCATAGGTCCATGTGGACAAACTCACACAACATCGTTTTTCTCAGATGGATTCTCCCTCCTGCCTTCCTCCCAATTGTACGGGCATTTCATTTTCTCCATGGCCTGCCTCTGCCTTAGGCCCTCCCTCGACCTCCGACCCTCCGTTTCTCTCTCTTCCTCTTGCTGCTTCTTCCCTCCATCCTTTACCTCCTCTTCTCCCTGCACCTTCGTCTCTCTTCCCTGATCACAACCTGCCGCCCTGATGTGCTCCAACGGCCGGGACTCTGTTCAGATGGATGTGTCCACTTTCAACAAGGAACATATGACCATATTTTGCCATGTATAATGTGTACTTTTTGGTCCAAATTTTTGAGGGGAAAATAAGGATGTGCATTATACATGGGTAGTACCTCAAATACCCTGCATCTGTTTGTGTGTTTTGCAATTATTTGTTACATAAAATTTCTTGTACCATAATATGTTCAAAAAGAAATGCTAAAAATCCTTTACAATACAAAAAATGAGTATCTAAATATATATAAATAAAAAAATTGAATTAAAAAATTAAAATGAAAGATCTTTTTCCTGAAAGTCTGGGCCAAAACTGTGGGTACACACTATACACAGGAGTGCATTATATGTGAAAAATACAGTAATTGCAATGATCAGAAACTGAACAGGAAGCTCTTGTCCTATCCCCCTGGGAGCCCCCGGCTACAACTTCAGACGGGGGTCAATGGAGAGCACAGCACCTGTGGGCCTGTCTTGGGAGAGTCTGAGGGACCCTCGTATGGGGACTCTGTGCCTCCACAGCTCAGGAGAACACCTCTGGATCTTCTGATGCTGCAGAAGTCTGCTGGCCCTGCTTCTCTCCACCAAGACCCTCCCTGCTTTGGATCAAGGGCTCTAGAGAAGTCAACCAAGGAAAGGTGGAAGCTACCTTAGCCCAGGGCAAATCGTTTTTTACACCTTGATAAAATTTCACAGCTTCTTTCTACTCCCATTCTGCGGTCTTTATTCTGCACCACCTGCGCCAGTGAAGTAGACTCCCTGCAAAATATGTGAATGGTCCTTGGTCTTTTCTTCTCAACAAAGCCCAAGTTCCTTGCCGTGGCTCATGGGGCCTCCATCCTCAGCCATTTTTCTCCTCTGAGGCCACTCCCCTCACTCTCCCAGCTCTCAATACCCTGATAATCGAGTCAGGATGACATTTGCATAAGTCTATCCCTGGCCTTTACACAAAATTCTCCTTTGGTGGGAGCAGTCTTTCCACCCTTGTTGCCAGTGTACCCGGCCAACTCTCATTTGTCCTTTCACATTAAGCTTCATTACTTAATGTTAACTTTTCCAGGTAGTTTTCCTTGATTCACCTACCCATATACACCTATACCCTGATGTCCACACTCATGCCCTCTTCCCTGCACATGCACATAAGTATACACCCCATCACTCAACCTACACCACACACACGTGCCTGCACGCACACACAGAGCTACACAGAAATCCACACTTACATCCCCTACACATATGCCCTGCCATATATATTAGACTAAAACAGATGAAATGGCCAATATTGGGCTTTTTGACCTACAAAAGAGTTCTTTCACATTATGTATTTTCAACCTTTGTATTCTCCCACTTCCACCCCCAAATTCATGCCCATTCCCAGATGCACATTCTCTTTTGCTCAACACAAAATCCGAAAACATCCCTTCTGCTAAGAGTTATGTGGATCTCTGGTGACACGCACACTTCTGGCAGTAAGTTGGACATTAGCTTGTCTCAGCATATACTTCGGAGAGAGATGCCTTGCTTTCCCAAGCTCCGGAAACCTAGGGCAACTAGTAAAAGGAAACCAGGAATGAAGTCCCCTCAGCATTTCAATCATCCCATCTCACCATTGAGTAGAATAAACCCCTAAGTTCTGGCATGATAGCAAAGTGTTTAAAACCAGGGCAGGAGGCACAGCATGGAACAGGAGAACAGGAATGCAACTCAGTGTCACAGACGTGAAGGACTCACTCGGTGCCAGTGTTATGAACTGAATTGTGTTTCCCCAAAGCCCATATATTGAAGGTCTAACCCTATATGTGACTTTATTTGGAAATAAGGCCTATAAGGAGACAAAAAAAAAGGTTAACTGAGGTCACAAGAATGGGGCCTTAATCCAATAAGGCCGGTGTCCTTATAACAAGAGGAGGAGATACCAGGCCCCCCACCCCGTCCTTTTGTCCCATGACCAGCACAGAGGAAAGGCCATGTGAGGACACAGCATGAATGTGTCTGTCTATCAACCAAGAAGAGTGGCCTCACCAGACATGACCCTGATGTCACCTTGATCTTGGACTTCAAGCCTCCAGAACTGAGAAAATAAATTTCTGTTTTTGTAAGTCGCCGGGTCTGTGGGGGTTTATCACAGCAGCCCAAGCAGACGACTACAGACAGGCAGACAATTCTAAGCATGCGTAAGAGGGCAGGGAGCAAACGGATGCAGTCTCCACACTTGTGGAGCCTCCGTGTTGGTGAGACAGACAATAAACAAACACACGGATACCAGAGCTTCATTAGCATGAAGAGGGGAAACACAGCAAGGAACAGAAAGAGAGCAGGGAGTCCATTAACAAGGTAGTGAGATGTCAGGTGCGTAGCAACTCACAGGCTCTGATAAATCTTTGAATTCGATTCTGTGAAATTTTGAGACCCACTGCAGGGTTTGGGGCACATTAATGACATGATCTGACTTATGTTTTAAAAGTACCACTCTCTCTAAATTCTTTGAGGACAAATCTAGGTTTACATTATTCCACTTTACATTATTCCAGGTTTACACGATTTCCCCATAAAGCCTGGGTACACTTGTAGTGTTTCAGTAAATTTGCCTAACAGGCAATAGGCAAGAAATGAATAAATGAATGAATGAAGAACAGGTTTTAGAATGAGCAAACGTTAACTTAAATTCTGCCTCTGTGCCTCACTTGCTATGTGAGCTTTGGCAAGTTGCTCAGCCTCTCTGAGCCTCAGTTTCTCCTTTTGAATATGGGACTAATATACAACTTCAGATTATGTCGGGGTTATATAGGGTTATGTTCTGGAAAGTGACTTGCATGTGACTGGCAGTAAATAAATACATGGGCCCGGCTGGTGTAGCTCAGTGGATTGAGCGTGGGCTGGGAACCAGAGGGTCCCGGTTCGATTCCCAGTTGGGGCACATGCCTGGGTTGCGGGCCAGGTCCCCGTGAGGGCCATGTGAGAGGCAACCATACATTGCTCTTTCTCCCTCTCTTCTCCTCTCTCTGAAAATAAAATAAAAATAAAATCTTAAAAAAAAAAAAAATAAATAAATACATGGAATTGACCTCATATATACCTGCATGGGCTAACTCTAATTGTGCAAGAGTGGTCCTGTTTCAGAATGAGAGGCGGTCAGCGCATTGGTGAGTCACTGAAAGCTGGGTTGGTGGGTCCATCCTGAGGACACTTGTGGGGCCTAGAGCTGTCCCATGGCTCCTTCCAGCTTCCAGGGGTCTGAGTGACGACTGAGCTGCTGGGAACCCCATGACTCAATGGGGCTGTAGGATCTGAGTTCTACGTTGAGTGTCTGGATTATTGAGGATTTTTTCGAACTGAATCCCCTGGATAAAAGGAGTCTCCTACCCCTGAATTCTCACAACATTCATCCCCTCCTGTCTAATCCTTTCAACAATTTTGATGTAGCCTTATGGGGGTATGTGCCTTTTCTTCCCTACTCTATCACAGACACAGTGTGGGCAAGCTCCATGGGCTTCATTCACAAACACTACTGTGTGTCATTTACTAAGCAGAGAAAAAATAAAGTCAGCAAAGTAATAAGAGCTAACCTCATTGAAACTTCTCTACCAGTGCTAAGCCCAGTCATCTCATTGAATGAATGAATGAATGAATCCCTTCACAAGCAGAGAGGGTAAGATTACAGTATACACACTTTACTGATAAGAAAATTAATGTTCAGAGATGTTACATAATACACTCATGATCACAAATCTAAGACGAGGAGAAGCAGAGATTTATTTGGTCCACAGGCCAACACTCAACCCACTAAGCCACACCAGCCAGGGCCAGAGATTTATTCGAACCCAGTTTTGCCTGGCCCCAGAGCCCTGGCTTTTATCTCTGACCCCTGCTCAGCCCTCCGGGAACCTTACAATCCATCATTGTGAAAACAGCTTAGCAGAGGCTGTATTTTACATTCTGAGTTGGCTTCTGCGGTAGACATTCATTCTGTTTTCTGGCTCCTGATCTGAGAACATGACAGGCTTGTGTTCCCCTGCCCCCTTTGAAGTTAGGCACAGCCACGTGACTGGCAAAGGCCAGTGTGAGCAAACATGCAGCCGTAACTTCTGTGGAGGAACGCTAGGAACCAGGGCCTCACTCACCATGGTCACTCTCCCCGTGTGGACACGAGTGTGGGAGGGAGTCAGGCAGGGGAGCGTCCCTTTGCCTCAGTCCTTGGGTTTCTGTGACAAGTAGATATGCCCCTGGTAATCTGCCCTGAATGTGTGCTGGGGGAAGAAGTTGTGGGGGCTACAATTTGGGTATGAATTGGGACTGTGCTGATCCTGGCCGTGCGTGCTCCCAGTATCCCACACCACCCCTCAAGTTGTGTTTCCCAATTCCATACTGGCTGGCTTCAGGCCACGACCGATAGAAAGTACTAGGCTGAGGGCTCCCAGTATCCCACACCACCCCTCAAGTTGTGTTTCCCAATTCCATACTGGCTGGCTTCAGACCACCACCGATAGAAAGTACTAGGCTGAGGGAGGGGTGGAAGGAAGGGAGAAAACAGGGTGCGCCTCCTCCTCCCTGCCTTGGGGGCACCTCTAGCAGCAACTTTGTCTCTTCCATGGATCCAGGACCAGCTTGACACATCGGCGTGGCCCTGACCTCCACGGGGACCCCGGCCCTCAGTCCCTCCCACTCACCTGTGGTCGTGGCCTCATGTTCTTTCCGGGTGACTAATTTCTGAGTTCCTTCACCTTGGTTTGGTTTATTGGAGTCTTTCATTCCTTGTGTCGGCCCTTCTATGCCAGGAATTTCCACTGTTGAAAATACTTGAAGTGTTTTCTGTTTCCCAGATTGGCCTAAGGCATAAACTCCATTTTCCAGATTTTATTTATTTATTTTTAGAGAGAGAAGGGAGGGAGGGAGAAAGAGCAATGTATGGTTGCCTCTCACATGGCCCCCACTGGGGACCTGGCCTGCAACCCAGGCATGTGCCCCGACTGGGAATCAAACCGGGACCCTTTGGTTCACAGCCCACGCTCAATCCACTGAGCTACACCAGCCGGGCTCCAGAGTGATTTTTAAGAAACAAAGTATCACACGAAGTATGTGGACGGTGCTTAATTCACTCCTGTGTTAACAAACACCACACGGCTCTCCCTCCATCCTCTGCCTAGGAATTCAGTCTTCCAGCTTGTCTATCGGGAACTCCATAACCTTTCTCCGAAAATAATTAAGATAATGTCATTAAAACAAATTGAAAATACTGTACTGATAACTGGCTGCAATTCAAATGTCTCTGGGCAGGATTTTTAAACAAAGGACGGCTTGAGTCTGTGTGTCTCATAAAGTGAACTTTGAAAGGTTCTGTGTGGTGGCTGGTCTGCTCACGCCTGCCCTGTGTCCTGGGGAGTCGCTGCACAAGTGGGTCGTCTGTTCTGGTGACTGGAGTGTCTTGGTTTTCCATATGATGCTGACAGATGAAGTCTTTTGGGCTTCACAGACGGGCCCCCATGGCCACCGCTTTGCGGTGTTAATCAAAGCTGAGCCTGAGCTCACGATAAACGAGGACCATTTGTGGAGCAGTCCACTTTCAAGCTGGATTTGCCAGGTCGAGACCCCTGGGCCTATTGCAACCAGCAGAGAGATTCTGTCTGACCTGCACGGGCCTTTCTTTTTTTAATTGGAATGTGTTATCGAGATATTGAAGTTAGACGTTTCATATGTAAAAATCCCCATTTATCTTACTTTTTGAAAGGCTGGGAAATTTGGACCTGTGAGCTTCTTTTCCTGCAAAGTAACAAAAGATTCCTGATTTAGAAGAAAGCATTAGTTCTCTAGGTCCCTACAGTCCCCACAGGCTCCATCAGGCATCAACGTCACCTGGCTGGGCCTGGTAGTCACTGAGTCTGTGCCTGCTGGGTGGGGCTGTGACATGAGGGAGGAAATAAGTCTGGAAAGTGTAAACCATTGAGATTTAGGACTTAGCTGTTGCCACGGAATAGCCAACCTACGTGTTGCTCCTGGTATAATCCAGGTGGAAATAAAGGCGTACTCTTGAGGAATCTGTGCACCAGGTTGTAATATCCTGGGTTCTCCAGAGAAACAGAACCAAGAGGAGATACACACACACACACACACACACACACACACACACACAATATATATATATTTGGCCTACACAGGCCTTTATTTTATACATGTATTTATAGAATACATTTAAATACATTTATAATTATATTTAAATTATATATAATTTTGTATATAATGAATACCTATAATATTAATATATACAATATATATCAAGCTTGTACACACACTCACACACAAGTACAGTACTTCCCCCCAGAGGTGATCAGTCCTTCAGGGTCTGTTAGGACTTGGAGGAGCTGTCAGAGAGAAGGAGACTGTCCTGTATGTTTTCCTCAAGAGATTTAAGAAATTCCTTGAAAGAGAAAACCAGGGCACACACTGCGATTAACTCCAAGTCAGCAGTTTTTGAAATATAGGACAATCTCCACAAGTGGATCAGAACTTGCCAAGGTTCCTGACAGAGCTTTTTTTTTTTTTCTTTTTGGAAATGGTAATTTTAAAGATATTTTGCAAAAACAGAAAGCACACTTCCCTTCGATTTTAAACTGCAAATACAAAACATAACTTTCCCTAATAACTCAGGTTGGGCCTTCGCTATTGGTAATCTTTCTAAGGGCACCCGAGAGCTGTTTTTCCAATTGGCTGCCTAAACTTGCACAGAACTATGTAAGGAAGGGTCTCGGAGGGACATTTCACGTCTGACAAATGAAATGACTGGGCAGTGGCAGGGAGCTTTGCTTCTCACCAACTTCCACTTTCTTTTTTTTAAGATTTTATTTATTTATTTTTAGAGAGGGGAAAGGGAGGAAGACAGAGAGGGAGAGAAACATCAATGTATGGTTGCCTCTCACATGCTCCCTACTAGGGACCTGACCCACAACCCAGGCATATGCCCTGACTAGGAATTGAACTGGTGACATTTTGGCCCTCAGGCTGGTGCTCAATCCACTGAGCCACACCAGCCAGGGCCCAACTTCCACTTTCACATCTGTTAGATGCAGAAACGTGAGTTCCAGAGAAGTGGGAATTCAATCTTCCTCCTCCACTTCTAGTGTCTAGAGACACATGGGCCTGAGCACACACTGAACCTCAGTCTCTGGACTCAGGGACACCCTCAGTTATTCCCATTAGAAAGAAGAGATGCCGACAGAAGATGCTATGGATGCTAAAGATGTGACGAAGCTTCATAAACAGTAAAACAGCATTAGCTGCAACACTTATATACCATCCAGAGAAGTGAGCAGTGAGCTAGGGGGTTGGGAGCGTAAGGGTTCCAGATAAGGGCAGCGGCCTACTCAAAGGGTGGGGGCAGGGGTGTGCATTGGAGATAGCTGTGCTACTCCGTGCACTGGCTGTTCTGATCAAGCATGCATTCTGGTCCAGGCACAAAGGGTGTTCAGAGCAACATTTCCCACTGACTCACACAACGCAGGCCCTGGGGCACAGAGAAGAGGATGCTGGATGTGAGGGACAAAATGACCGCTCACCTCACTGACACATTCCAGACCTCCAGAGTCAAAGTGCTTCCTCTTTTATCACTCAGAGCCCTCCTGGAATGTTGAACCCACTTCTTTCCCATCTACGGCAATGAACGCAGAAAACCTCCTTCTCAGCACGAGTGCTTACCAGTCGGGCCCCCTCTCCTTCCTTTTTGTCTTGGATCTCTGACTTTTCCAAATACACACATCACATCTTCTCCCTGGGTCTGGCTTCCTTCAAAAGAGGATGTTTTAAAGCAACCTGTGCTAGACCCAGCAAACCCAACAATGACTAACCCTGAACACGGAAGATGCTCAGTAATGTTTGCAACAGACTGGCTCAGTTGTAGTCCTGAGTCTCAGCACCCATTGTTCCCCTTACTCACTGGCCAGCTTTTAGACAACTCACTCAGCCCCTCTCAGCCTCCATTTCCTCATATCAGAGGCTCACATCATGAGATGTGAGTGTAAATTTTTCACACGGGGCCCGGCACATAGTAAGCCTTCAATTAATGGAAGTCAAAAAGCAGTCCTTTACTCTCCCATCAGATTTGCTGAAGCCTTTGGGTGCAAAATTGAAGACTGGTCACTCTGCTGTGGAGGAGCTCAGTGTGGAGACAGTTGAAACCACTGATCACCCTCTAGGGGACCGCGGTGGTCTTGAAAAGCCCTCTCTGTATCAGAGGAGATGGTGCTAAAACTGAGTGTGGCAAAGGGAGTAGGCATTTGCCAGGCAGACACATGGGAAAAAAAATCCAGGCAGGAGGCAAGCCAGGTGCAAATATGTGGAGGCTGAGCTAATAGTGATCTAATTCTGGAGGCAGGAGGCAGGGGCAGGAAATGACGTCAACAAGCAGGCCGGGAGCCTGGCACAAGAGTTTGTGTGTGGTGATAAGGACTTTCAATTTTGCCCTGTAGGAAAACTCCATGAGTAAATCTCTGCAGAGGAATCTGACGCTGTCACCTCTCCACACCCACCGAGATGTGACAGACAGGCTGCGCTGGCTGTGCACTGGGGAATCCGGGATGGAGACCAGTAGAGAGGTGACTTCATTAGTGTTCTCCCCATGCCAATCCCATAGGCACATCCCATCATTCACCACTAATTCACTGTGATGAGTTCATAAATTCTCACCCACTCTGGGGGTGAACATCCAAGCAGGCAGTCTAGATTTAGAAAACTATATGCATTTTTCCTTCATTTTCTTTTTGGGTGTATGCGCCATGCTGACACGTAAATCATAGCCCGCCATCCCCTGTGCTAGCCTGAAGCAGGCACATCAAAGCCACAGAGAGCAACCCCAGCTCTGATCAGCTGTCTACATGTCTCCAGTGTCCCCTAATGACAGCCCCCACGTAGTCATCCCCAAGTAGAAGCAGAATGCCTACTGCATATCCGGCCCTGAATGATAAGGTGGGAATAAAAACGTGGAGGGCATAATCAGACAGCCTGTCTCCGAGGCATCAGTAGCCTGGAGAACTGGTCACAGACTGGATACGTTTTCTCCCTCACGCAGCTCCCTGCAGTGCTGCGTAAGAGGCAAAGATTGTCATCCCATCGTGGAGATTAGGAAACGTACTTGGGGTGTCAGCACACAAATAAAATTTCTTTTTTGGTTCATAGCTATGTTTTGTCCTTTACCTTGTTTGTAAAACATTGCCTTGTTTGGAGGGGAACCTCATTTCCCATCCCTGATGCCTCCTTTTGTGTGGAGGAATTGCCACTAGCAAATCACGACGAGACCCTGACTCCCTTGACGTGAGAAGTGAGTTGAGGTGACTAGCAATTCTCCCACCTTGTTCCTTTTTCTCACTTCCTCCTGAGACAGGACCAACTCTCAAAGCTCATCTTCTGCTGTCTTGCTTCTTGCCCTTTTCACCACCAAAAATAACAGCACTGAATGGTTAAGTAACCCATCCATGGTTACATATAAGCTCCAAGCCAGGGAGACACACTACAGAGTCTCTACCCATGGCCACTGCATTAGTTTGCTAAGACTGCCATAACAAAGTGCCACAGACCGGGTGGCTTAAACAATAGAAATTTATTTCCTTGGAGTTCTGGAGGCTGAAAGTCCAAGATCAAGGCATCAGCAGATTTGGTTTTGTTCCAAGGCCCCTCTCTCTCTGGCTTCTAGATGGCCCTCTCCTTCCTTCTCCATGTGGCTTCACATGGTCTTCTCTGTGGGTGTCTATGTCCTGATCCTCTCTTCTCGTAAGGACACAGGCCAGATTAGGTTCTGCCACAATGACCTCCTTTAACCATATTTGCCTCTTTAAAGACCCTGTCTCCGAAACAGGCGCATTCCGAGGTACTGGAGGCCAGGACTCCAACAGAAGTGTTCAGGGGACACAGTTCAGCCCACAACAGCCATTATGCCAGATTGTCTTTCATGACCCAGATCAGCACAAAAATAATAGGAATGTAAGAGAAGGAACTATGCAAGCTCTTGGGAATGGATCAACAAATGAGTGTGGGAGCTGAAGGGCAGATGGAATTATCTTGAGCTCCTGGAATGGAGCAGGGCTCTGAGGAAGCTAAAGTAATATTTATCAGGGTTCTTAGTCATGGACAACAGAGACGAACACTAGCTTCTTAGAGCAGAGAAATTACATATATTGGAAGAAAAGGAGGAGACTCACGGAATTTAAGGAAAGGATGAGAAATCTGGCTTGTGAATAAGGTAAGTGAAAGCCATTCTCAGAGGTCCAGGCAGCAGGAGCCAAAGGAGGGCCTCCTCTGAGTGTGTCTTCCAGAATGAATTCATTCCAGTCCCTTCTGTCCTGAGACTCAGATTCTTGGGACAGGCATTCCCATGGGGATGGCTTGAGACGTGAGTCCACTCCTTTGCTTGTGGAGTCCAGGATGCACGGAATTACATGTCCAGTGCCACGCAAGCCCCCCGAGAGAGAGAGCTAAAAGAGTAAGCTAACAGCTGATTCTCAGAAATGCTCCACCTTAATAGTTATGTTTTCTAACTAAACCCTGATCTCTGGAGATTGCACCTAATGGTAGCTAGTCAGTACCCTGATGAGAGATAAAAAGGCTGTCATCCAGGACATGAAGGTAAATGCTGAATAGGCAAAATAGGACTACCATGGTGCCATTGTGATAGTATAGCTAGGGAAACCAAGGCTTAGTTTCAGGCGCAGCTCATAATTGAAAAGGCCTGGGACTTAGGAGAAGTTCACCTAATTCTGAAAGAGGTACCCCATAGAGCATTAGCCTGCCCACCCTAGGGTGAATAAACTAATACATAAATAATTGTATAAATATACAAGCAAGCAAGCAATACATGACAAGGCTAGAATTCCAGAGTTCTAATCCACGAATTTACATATACTCTGCCTTCACTACTATATTGAAGTGAAGTCTGAGGTATGCCGAATAAGAGAGCCTTCGCTGTTTTGTTATCATTAATATTCAAGAGAGGCCTGGGATCCACATAATCTACTTTCTGCAGGATAAGACTGATTTCCGGCATTCCCTCCGGCTGGTTCATCTGGGCCCCGATGCGCTGAGCAATCTTTGTGCGCAGCTCACCTTACTGCAGGTGACCTCTGTTTTCCTGCCTTTTGAATGATCATGTCTACCAGGCAGAGGTCACGTCCAGCTCTGTATCTGCAAGAGCACTCGCTATATTGATGGACCCCCAACATGTAAATTAACGTTAGCATTGTGGTAGGTTTGTCCTGTATACGAGGGAGGGAAGGCTGCAGTTTCCCATTTGGGGAAAAGGTAATTGAGATGGAGTAGGGAGAGGCAGGACATCCTGCATAGGGTATTCACTGTCCACAGGCATATGTCCAGTGCTATGCAAGTCCCCCAAGAGAGAGCTAAGAGAGTAAGCTAACAGCTGATTCTCAGAAATATTTCATCTTTACAGTTATAGGGTTTGTAACAAAAACCTGAGCTCTGGAGACTGAGTTTAAAGGCCAACTCACAAGGGCACATCACTTCTGCAACATTCTTGCCAAAAACCTATAAGCCCATACTAATTATGAGAAAAACATCAGATAAACCCAGACGTTTTACAGGATACCTGGCTAGCACTCCTCAAGAAGACTGTCAAGGTCATGAAAAATAAGAAAGACTAAGAAACTATAATAGACCAGAGGAGAATAAAGAGACATAACAACTAGATGCAATGTGGTGCCCTGACTGGATGCTGAAATAGTAAAGAACTATACGGTACTGAATAGTGTGCCCCCTCCAAATCTAATGTTCATCCAATCCCCTTGAACATGAGCTTATTTTGGAATCGGTTCCTTGCAGATGTAATTGAGTTCAGATGAGGTTATATTTGATTAGTCCGGGCCATGAAACTAGTATGGCTGGTGTCCTTTTAAAAAGAAGGAGATTTGTATCAGAGACGCAGACACAGGGAAGAAGGCCATGAGGGGATGGAGCCAGAGACTGAGGTGATGCATCTGCAAGTTAAGGGTCTTAGTCTGCTCAGGCCGCTGCAACAGAACACCAGACTGGGCAGCTTGCAAGCAATAGAAATTTATTTCTCCGTTCCGGAGGCTGGAAGTCTGAGGTGAGGTTGGCTGCAGGGCTGGGTAAGGGCACTCTCCCAGACCTCAGACTCATTGCAAGGTGGAGCTCTCATAACCTAATCACTCCCCCAAGTTCCCACCCCCTAATATTATCACATTGTACGCTAGGATTTTGACATAGGAATCTAGGAGGGACACAGACATTCAGACCATAGCACCAAGGAACTCCAAGGATTGCCAGTATCACCACTGCCTTTCCCCGAAGCTGGAACAGGCAACGGAGTCTGGCCTGCGGAGAGCCTTAGCTGACACCTCGATTCCAGCCTTCCGGTCTCCGGAGCTGTGAGAGGACACATCCCTGTGGTCCTGAGCCACCCAGGTCCTCCGTTATGGAAGCTCTAGAACTAATGTGTGGACGTTAGTGGGAAAAAAAGGAAGAAATCAAGATAAAGGCTGGCGTTTAGTTACTGTTAAGATGCCCGTGTTGGTTTCTTAGTTTGACAAACGTGCCACCCCAGTGTAAGATGTTAGCAGCAGGGTGAACGGGTGAGAGACACGCCAGAATGTTATGTGCTATCTTTGCAAGTTTTCTATGAATATATAACTATTCCAAAATAAAAAGTTTATTTTTGGGTGGGGAGAAAAAAGACAACTCTCGGGCTGTGTCATCTCCGGGTGGTCCTCTCCCTAAGCTGGGGTGGTCTCGTCTGTAAGGTGGAGATAATAACAGCCCTACCGAGGGTTGTCATTAAAGCGCGATGATGCATGTGAAATGCTTAGCAGGTCACATCTTTTCTCGTTTCAATTCTGTCCCTTGGTCACATCGCCAGTCCTTTCACAGTGGTGTCAGAGTGAACTGGCCCAGTCCGTGTCCTCACCCCTGCCGCTGGTTAAAAGGTTAACGGAGAAAAGGAGGGAGCCCTGCAGGCTGCCGCCGGAGTCAGCAGCGGTGCCCTCATTGGACACGGATAGTCTTCCAACTGCCGCGCATCAAGCTAACTTATCTGTCACGTCTCACGCTAAATTCTAGGCACCCTCGGAGTCAGCATTCCTCACGGGCCCACTAGTTGAATACCCTTAACACAAAGGAAGTGTGAGACTAGTCAAAGGCAGATATGATGCTTTCCTTATCTAATCACTTTGTACAGGTGATTACAGGCAACATCGTGGTTAGGTGGAGTCACGTTCACTGGGATCAAACCCTAGCGTGTCATACCACTGACTAATGGGGTGCTGCTGGGCAGGTCAGTTACTGTCTCTAAACCTCAGTCCCCTACTCTGTAAAATACAGACAGAAACCCTGTCCCCATAAAGTTGTTACATAGGTTACACTAAACGATGCATGCAAAGAGCCTGGCCATAGTTCTCTGCATGTAATAAGCACTGGTACTATCAGCATGCTTGTATTATCTTGTGAGTGTATGTGTGCATTTTCACTCTCTGGTGTAGTGACTGACACATTAGCGCGTGCGCACACACACATACACGTTTGTTTGAGAAGAAAAAAATTCCTATACAAATGAGGACACTTTAGATGCAGGAGAGATTGTGATTTGACCAAGGTCACGGTGTAGGAGAAACGCAGAAGTACCAGTGAGACACAGGACCCGTGATGTGTAGGGCGCTTACTTTTCAGGGATCTCGGGAATAATCTAATGGCTTTGATTTTGTAGATAGGGAAGCTGTAGATAGCGGGGCTTGTCTGGGGCACCAGGATTTGTTAGTGATCAATATTAGACCTCCAGCTCACGTGTTCCAACTCCTAGTCTAGGCTTTTGTCTACTTCTTCTGAATTCTCAATAGCACCCAGCAAAATCTATGTGAGGAGCATCCAGCCTTCACTCAAAGCGTTGACTGGTGAGATCCAGGATTTCAGAAATCAAGGGCGGCTCTGTGAGTTGTCAGACCTTCGGGCCAGGGCAGGGGGGAGGAGGACACTGCAGCGAGAGCAGCTTTGATGAAAACACCAAGCTTTGCTGTGAGACCTGTGGCTGTATCTTAACGTAGATACTGAAAAAGGCACCGTAATCCCAGCGGCTTTGGCCGCATGCGTCACAGCTGCGCTGCACTTGGGCACCGGAGAAGCAACAAGAAAATTCCACGCCAGCTCTGCCTGCCTTACTCACGCTGTGGAATTTTGAACAAATCACTTCTCCTCTCTGTGTGGCAGTGAATATTAAAATAATGGTACTAGGGAATTTCAAAATAGTTTATGGCTTTCAAACAGACATTTGGACTCTTAGCCACTGTCTCATTTGACTCTCACAACCACCCTTCAGGTTATTATTGCTATCACTATATCAGAGCCCTAATATTACAGGTAAGAAGATAGGTTTAGTGAAATAGGGTGTTGTTTTTATCAACAAGTACACATTATCACAATGAAAGTAAGGCAAGTATATAGACGGTAATATTTGCTGAGCTCGCATTACTGTTCCAAGTGCTTTGAACGCGTAGTTTCATTCTCACTCAACTTGGGGAGGTCGGTGACCTTGTTATCCAGCTTTATTCTTAGCCACCTGCCTGCGGTCACAGAGCCAGGAAATGGAGCGTCAGAGATGTGAGTTCTTATCAGTTAAGTTAGAACAAACAGGGCCTCCTGGTAACCAATGAGCTTCTGAGCTAAGACGCAGACACACCCTCCTCCGGAAGGAGCTCACAAACTAGTTTGAGGAAATTGCTTTGTAAATAAGATCATCACAGGAAGATAAAAAGGTGTAACATGTGAGATCTGAGCAATAACGCAGCAGTGACTAATGTCAATGGAGTGGAGCTTGGATTAAAATCCAAACATTCATTTTTTTCCCATCATTTGATAAACACTTAATACTAAGTGCTACAGAGAGGAAGTAAGAATCGTTATAAAAAGACATGGTACTTCTGAGGAACCAATAATTATAGCTCAGAGAAAACATTTCCAAACCACTTCAAGCCCACAGCCTTTGTTCCAACACGAGCACACCGAGTCTTGGTCTGTCATAAATGGAAGTGGGGACTACCCAGCTCTGCAGGGCCCTGCCCCTGCCCCCACCTGCTGCTGTGAAGTCACCAGGAAACATTCTATTCCACTGGCATTAGCAATGGTGGCCTGATTTAATAAAACCTCAAGCTCACTTGCTTTCACTGGTGCGCACTTCATTAGGGTCCCTTTAATCCCCCTAGACATTTCTTCTCAATAAGCCAGGTGTTGGCTGTGCCATGACAATGGTGCTTTCTGATGGAGAGTCTGCAGCGTAAGCCTCTGGGGCTTCCAGGAATGCAGCAAAGGTCAGTCCGCTCTTTGGAGGACGCCCGGAGCTGATGAACCAGCCATCCCAAGAATGTCTTTGAAAGACATGGTCAGACTTTCTACACCTAATCTGTTTCAGCCAGAAGTATCACAGAATACACTTGGCCCAGTGTTTTGAGGATAAGGCCGATGAGATGGCAATTAGAAAAAAAGCAAAAGATGAAGTTTTGTTCCTAAAATAACTCTTAAAATTCAGCTGTAAGTTTTACAATTGAGCTCAGAGTACGTGAGGTGAAATTATAAAATATTCCTGCTCCCACAACATGACTTCCAAATACGGTTATAGTTCTTTGACTTTTCCAAATAATCACCACAATACCCACCTAACCTATTAACAGAAAGGCCAACACTTGAGACCTCCCCAACAATTGCTCTAGAAGTGTATCGCCATATTTATCCCACCTACAGGGGAGGGAGGGGGGGTGGTTCTGTTTCTAAATAGCAGGAGGACAGAGGGCACATATCTACTGTCCCCTGTCGTTTCTTTTC
This sequence comes from Micronycteris hirsuta, assembly GCA_004026765.1. NCBI lineage: Eukaryota > Metazoa > Chordata > Mammalia > Chiroptera > Phyllostomidae > Micronycteris > Micronycteris hirsuta. Next base: position 71,424 of record PVJI01005456.1, read on the forward strand.
ACAGCCACATGGTGCCATCATCAGACTGGCCCTGCATAACTCGATACATGCAAATCTGCAGCTACTAAGACGACCTTATCGATCAGCGTTGGCGATTCAACTGGTGTGCCACCGAATTTTTTAAATATGCAATATCTGACTGTTTAGTCAGCGGCACTGACCTCTTTTCTCCTTCAGGGGCAGGCTGTTATGAGTGCGGCTCAACACAAAATTGTAAATTTACTTAAAACCTTTTGTTTTGCTCATCAGTTTTTGTTAGTGTTTGTGTATTTAATGTTTGACCCAAGACAACTCTTCTTCTTCCAGTGTGGCCCAGAGACACCGAAAGGTTGGACACCCCTGCTAGATTGTCAAATTTTTAAAAAATGACGACAGCTAACATAACAATACCCACCCAGTATGAGTAGATCAAAATTGTACCTATTTTTTTTGTCAGAGTGGTAAAAAATATATTTTTTGGTGTGTTGGAGAATTTTAGTAATTAGTTTATGTGTGCCAGGGGATGAAAAAGCTTAGAAAATCGCTGATCTAGGTCATTGACCAGAGTATAGAGAATTCCTGTGTTGGACAATGAGCTTGGCCGCTTGGCCCCAAAATTTAACCAGTGTACTTGGGTCCAGCTTCAGCCACTAGTTGGCCAAAACCAGCTCTCCCCTATCGCCCTCCACTTAGAGTGCTTCCATGAGCCTGGGCCACCAACCGAGGCCACCTCTTTGGTGGATTTTTTTGATCTTCACCATTGGGCTTCAGCTGGACCACCCCAGTCCATCCTGGCCCATCTCTAGTTTCATATCTCCCTGGCTTCTTTTTGTCCTTAGACTATTGATACAAACTGGTCCTCCTTTACATTCTCAGGGATCAGTTCAGCATGCCAGGGGTCTCAGCAACGGACACCTTGACCAAGGCTAAACCCTTGTCTATCACCACTGCTTCTCATGGATGTCCATTCATGCTAAATCTATGCAACTGAACAAGTCACTCAATAACTCTCCTTTGGAAAGGGATCCTCAGACTAACTAGAATGGCATAAAATTGACCTTGGACAAAGTGGTAGGGCAGTGAGGAACAATAGCAATAGTAGAGTGATAGATGGCTTTGTCTACCTTTTTCTCCTGGCCTGGAAGTGAAGCTAGCCTCCCTATTGTACCAGCTGACTGGTGGAGGGTGAGCCCAGGGAGTATATGAGGGAGTACCGAAGGGAGCAAACTCTGGGACCAAATTTCTACCCCAACATAACTCATGACTGACTGGTTTTAGCTAGCAGCCCTCAAACCTGAACTCTTGAGATAGCAGGGCAAGCGAGGCTGCCACTGTGAATACAAATTCAGGCAGGAAAACATCCCTGGGGTGCTAAAAGCCCTGAGCCCTTATCTGTGTTTGTTCCAGAGGTCCTGCGGCTGCCCTTCCCAGCTCGTCTTCTTCCAGGGTCCTTCTGGTCAAACAAATCAATTAAAAACACCAACTGCTGGAGGAACACAAACACAGACAGCAGGAGAGGAACCTGGAGGGCTAAGTCCTGTTTTCAGTTACTTTGGGTTTTCTAGCACGTTCCCAAAATATATCCCCCACCGCCATGACAAACTTGCCTTTGATGAGACAGAGTGTGCAATCTCTAATGTTGACACAGAACAGATGGGACTTTGATTTTTTTAAATCTATTCTTGATGGAAGAGAAATAGACATAATGGATTTTTTTTTTTTTTTTTTTTTGGATTTGGGCTTTTCCCCCCTGCTCATCACACACATATCTAACACTGAGAGTCCTTTGGTTCTCTCTCCTTGTGTTTCATTGGTTCCTTCTATAACTGAGAGTCTCTCGTGGACTGGGCCTTGTATTTATTCACCAGCCAGGTAGGATGAAGGTTACTGCCCCTTGTCCCTTCCAAACAGCTCACAAGAGCAGCTGTGGGAGCTGCCCACCAGAAGAGTGTCCTCGGACTTACAGACAATGAGGTAGTGGCTGGTCAACAATGATTTACAAAGTAGTGGCTGGACAGGGGACATGTGGGGCACTTATCCTTACCTACCCCTGCTCTTGCTGTAATCCAAGTGAAACAATGGGCGTGCTCTGCAAAACTGGCTGTAAGACAAGGGTCAGCAGATTGAAGCCCCTAAGCCCCCCCTAAACAGGTCCCCCAATGCCAACCCTGGTCACCGAATGTCCTTTCCAGTCCTCCCAGTCCCTGCCAACCAGATCCTGTGAGCACGGTCTGTGCATGGAACGTGTGCTGCTGGTGGTGGGGCGAGGGGGATGTCCACACTCACCTGACTCTTTTGCCATGACAACCGTTGTTCTAGGGGCAGATCGCAACACACACCGTGAGATGGGTTTGGCCTACTGCATTAACCCTGAATTATTTGATGAAATGATAATGGGTGTAGCTGGGTAGCTGCTCAAGCCAAATTTCAAATTTCATTTACTCTTCACTTTATTTCCTCCTCCCCCAAAGAAGTACTTTCAAGGAAAAAAAATGTAAAGAGAGAGAGACACACACAGGGGCCTGCAGGTTCGGAGAGCGGGGAATCTGCCCTGTGTCGAGAGGGGTTTGGCCTTTGCTGTCCATCAGACAGGCCCCCCAGGCGGCCGGGTTGATTCAAAGAGACAAAAGGCAGCCTGCCTGGGAGAGCATGCGCAGGCTTCACTGCCCTTCTCTGTCCTGTTTCCTGCCCCTTCCTTCTCAGAGGACCTGGGGGCTGGGGGGCTGGGGGAGGTTTACTGGGTTATAAAGTTGGTCGGACTACAACCTCTAATCTCATCTCCAGCTCTCCCAGATTCTTGTCTCACCCGCACAAGTTAAATTGCCCAAACCATTTTATTGAAAGAAAAATCTGGAAAGAGGAATACTTCCCCCCAACCCAATTTTTTTTTCTGCAGTGAAAAGAACAAGATCATATAGAAATTAAAAATCTTATATCATCAAAGGAAACAAAATCACCACCTTGAAGAGATACCGTTCCCCCCACGACGTGGGAACAACCGAAGGACGCATATTGATACACATAGAGATGGAGATAAAGATACAGAGACATACAGGGTGCCGCAAAAGTAGGTTTATAGTTGTTTGTGTGGAAGACAATCCAATATCTAATAAATAATTACACAAGAATAAACTCTGTGTTACACATACTCACAACTGTAAACCTACTTTTGCTCCACCCTGTATATCTAGATACAAAGAGGACTATTACCCAACCATAAAAAGAACATCCTTTCTGTGGCAACACGGGTAGACTGGAGGGCTTTATGCCAAGTGAAATAAGTCCGACCAGAATGACAGGCACTGTATGATTTCACTTCCACATGGAAGCTAAACAACCAAAATCACAGAAACGTAGAACAGACTGGTGGTTGCCAGAGGTGGGGGGGCTGGGTGAAGGTGATCAAAAGGTATGAGATACCTTCCAGTTATAAGATAAATAAATTCTAGGGATATTATGTACAGCATGCCGACACTAATGAACACAACTGCACTGTATAAGTTGTTAAGAGAATAGATCTTAAAAGATTTCAATTCAAGAAAAAATGTAACTATATTATTTCTTAGCACAAGAAATGTTACAATTTCTTATCATAAAAAATTTAACTATATTAAAATTATGTGATGTATGTTAACCAAACTTACTGTGGTAATTATAATCATTTCCCAATATACACATGTATCAAACCATTAATTTGCACACCTTAAACTAACACAACGTTATATGTCAATTATATTTTTATTTTTTAAAATACATTTCACATGCATTGGAATCATGTCCTCTTGGCGACATTATTTTCCAGACTCAGTACCATGTACGTAACCAAGAGGACACTTGTCACTCTGATTCCCATGTTGGACAGCAAGCACCATGGTGCCAAATAGGTACTCAATAAACACTCTGACTTTTTAAAAATGTTGTCTTAACTGCCATTACTTACTTAACGAGCATTCACTAAACAAGCAGGAAAAGGAAAATGCCCTCCACACGTATGACAACAGTGATGATGCTGTGAGGGGTAATAACGAGCAATCGAGATTAAAAGCAGCCCATGTGAGGTGATCTGACGCTTTTCTGACGAGTTTGCCCAAGTCAAGCGGGAGTGCCAGAGGCCGGATTCAGATCCTATCGCTGCCCCGTAGGATGGTCATTCGGCAAGTCACACTGTGTCTTGTCCTCAGTTTTCTCATCTGTAACAAGGACATAACGATTCCTTACAAGCTATGAAAAGTACATGAAAAAATTGTATGTGAAAGCATTTGTAAATAGGTTTCACAAATATAAAGAGGTATTTTTGTTATCAGTCAAAAAAAAAACTACATCACTCAAGGGTTAAGACATCTTAACTACAAACCATTTATAAAAATGAAGAATAACCAAAGATAATATATATATATTTTTTTAATTGTGGTATAACAAGTGACCACACACTTATCTGCTTAAAACAACACTCTTATAATGTCTCACAGATATCCAGGAGTTTCAGCCGGGTTCTGTGCTTAGGGTCCCATATGGCTGAAATCACATTGTCACCTGCACTGGGTTCCAACCTGGTGACTCTGGGGAACAATTCACCTCAAAGCTGCTTCACGGTGTTGACTGAATTCAGTTCCTTGGGCTGTAGGACTGAGGCCTCCATCAGCTGGGTACCTTGAGGCAATAGTATCTGTTTGCTTAGATACTTGTCTCACAGCGCCCCCATCTCAGCAACCTCCTTTATACCAATTCCTCTCCCTCTCACTCCCTCCTCTGCCAGCTGGAGAAAACTCTGCTTTTAAATTATGAGACTAGGTCCACCAGGACAACTACTTTTGTGATGAACTCAAATTCAACTGATTAGTAATCGTAACCACCCCTGCAAAATTCCTTTGTCCAGGAAATGTAACCTACTCATGAGCATGATATCTATTATATTCACATTCCTAGGGATTAGGGCTGGACATGGGGGGAGGGAGCATCTTAGAATCCTGCCTGTCAGAGAATATAAACTCATAGGCAAATAACTTTGAATACTGCACCATGCCTCACAATTAAGATCTGAAGACCCCATTCATTTTCTCGCAGTGACACCAGCCCAATTCCTGGCACACAGCAGGGGTTCAAAGGTGTGGTTAGCTAGACACAAAGCTTCTTTTGGGACATCTGCTTTGGAATCTCAGCTTTCATAAAGAGAATGAAAACAGAAAGTGTTTTTTACTTTGTCAATAATCATATATCCACCTCACCCCTCAGACACCTTGCAAACTACCCAACACACAGTGGGCCAGTGATAAATAATGTTGAATGAATAACTAAATGACCAGAAGAATTTTCCACTCAACCTTTACTAATAATCCCCTTTGACATCTGCATATCAAGCCGATTTTTCAAGTTTCCTGAGGGATTTGTCCCAGTGCAATCCACTTGCACCGAGTAATGGTGTTTGTTCCCTCTGGGCAGACAGGGGCCAGAACTCCCAGACCAGGGGGAGACTGTGCCCAGATCAAAGCGGAGTTCCGCCTGAGGCTTTGGAAGACGCCTGAAAAGGGGCCAACTCCAAGAGCCTTCTCTTTGAAAGAATTTAAGAGCCGCACCAGCCTGTGACGGAATTTGACTGCACAGTGCATCCTAACAGGCTAGATTCTAGCTCAGCAAAAAGTAAATGGCTCCTACCAAACAAAGCACACACACAAATCTCCCATCGCCCAGCCACAAAGATGACAAGGCCTGCACACTCTTTCGAAGCTTACTCCTTGAGAGCTGGATTGACAGACATTGGATTGAAGAGAGGCAGCTTAATATGAAAGACAGGAGCCGGCGACGGAGCAGGGAGAAACACCCATCTCGCTGTGGGTAAACCAACATTCTGCTCGGGGCCATTACTGCATTAGTGGATGGTTGTTATTTAAAAATAAATACCTACAATGTGCTGGTCATACCTTCACCACACTGTCTCTCGGGACAATTCTTTTATGATTCTTCTATGATTCTTCGGTTTTCCAAGTTGCACAAAACAATTTCCCATTAACCATATCCTTGCATTTTCTGCTTACTACACAAGGCCATTTACATAGTGGGCAACTTAAGACACACACAAGGAAGCGTGCACACACATTAGGTAAATATATGTGTAAACAAGTATCTCGCTAAAGATTAGACACATTTGCAAAATGCAAAACCCCTATAGACTGTGGTGGAGGTAGAAGAGAGCAAGATGCCTATGTTACAAGTTAAAGAGCAAAATATATTCATATCATCTAATATTTGTAATAGCACTTGCTACACTGTTCTAAGCCTTCTATTCATATTAACTCATTTAGTCCTTATGGCGACTCTGTGATGCGGATGTACTGTTACTATCGCCTCCCACTGAGAGACGGAACTCGGTGCAGAGGGGGCAAATGGCAGAGTTGGGCAGCAGGCTCCAGGAGCCCCACTTATTAGACCTGCTGCTGCTCCTACACGCGGTGGTGGGCTTTTCAAACCCCACAACTGCTTCTCGCTCCAGTCTCTAGGCGATGCCTCCTGCTACTGCTCCTGGGTGGCCCCAGGGGCCTTGCTCCATTTCTTTCTTTTTAAAAAAAAAAATCTAAATTTTTAAAAATTTTTATTTTTTAATTACTGCTTACATGCAGTATTATTTTGTGTTTGTTCAGGTGTACAGCATTGTGGTTAGACACTCCTATAAGTTACAGATTGTTCCCATCAATATTTTCAGCACCCGCCTATTACAATATTATTGATCTATTCCCTACGCTGTATTTCACATCCTCATGACTATTCGGAAACTACCAATCTGCACTTCTTAATCCCTTCACCTCTTTCAGCATCACTCCATCTTTCTAAGCCTCGGTTTTCACATCTATGAGGTCTGGAGGAAAATACAGCCAAGCTCCTAGGGATGGTTAGAGGAAGGATTATCCATGTCTTCCTCCAAATGATGTTCGGTGAGCACCAACTATGAGCCAGGCATCGTTCTGAACAGTAAACGGAAGAGATAAGAAGAGGTACTTTCTAGAACAGAGAACAGACACTGAACAAAAAACATAGCAAAACTGCAGAGATTCTACAGCCACTAGAGCAGTGGGGTGGACCTTTCATGGGGCTGATCAGGTGTAAGCCTATTGGAGTGAAAAAGACATATTGTATCATCTCTCACGTGCATCATCTGTTTGCTTGACACAGAACTTGGCAAAGTCAAGGTTTGGCCCCAGGACACCCCGTCCAGTGAGTTTTAATGAGGGTCTGTCCGAGGGACCCAAGCACAGTCAATAGTCCTTTTAAGGTAGGTACTCAATAACTGATTTTTTTTCAAGCTGCCCGCACCTGAGGAATTCTCTTTTTCTCCACATCAATACAAGTGCTCAGAAAATATTTTTGTAAAGAATACATGAATGTTAAATGAGTAACGTCTTAAGCACAAAGGACAGTGTCTGGCAGATAGTAAATACTCAAGTAATGCTAATTATGATGGATGTGTTGTTTTTATTATTGTTTCTGTGTTATTGTCTATGTTTAGAATAAACCATGGAGACCAGCAAACTACTCTGTGGAGCTGTAGGATTGGACACAGACTTCATTTTTTAAATATGTTTGAATTGTTTGAAAAACTGCAGTAAAAACCCCCTCACATTTGGAAGTGCTAACACATTGGGTGCCACCAATTTGCTCGCTTGCTTTGTGCAGAATACATCATCTTCTGCGCATATATTTTAATGTCCTATAAATGTGTCACTGGTTCGGAAGGCTGTCGTTTGGCCCTGGTGTTTATTTTTATTCCTGTCTGCTCCTGTCGGCTCATGTAAAACTGTTCAAGCAAGGATTTTATGGTAGAGTTGTATTAAACATACATTGATTTAATCAGCCCAAATGCAATAATACAAGCTTGGCCAAAAAAAAAAAAAAAAAAAGAGAGAGAGAAAGCATAATATTCGCTCAACATGGGCCCCTGAATGCAAGCCAGCCGCTTCATCTGGCGCTCCACTATAGCGACAGCAATCTGTTCCGCCCGGAGGGCCGACCGCGGCGCTGGCCGTGGTGGAGAGATAAAGCACTCTGCACAGAGCTGCACACCATATTTTCTGAGAGATTTAGGATCTTTTTCATGGGCAATTTTGACCATGTATGTTTATAGTTCTTTCTTATCTACAGTCTCAAAACCCCCCAAATCTTTGAAAAACACCTTGATGGAAGAACTCTTGTGACTGCGAAGTCTGGGCTGTTATTTATGGCCATTGTTTTCCCATTGCGTTAGATGATCAAAAATCCCACCCCCCATCCCCAAACTGAAGGTATTCACTAAGGGAGAATACACCCAACTTACTACCTTTATAAAATACGAAAATTCTGAGTTTTAAAGAACATGCGATCCCATAGTTTCAGGATAGGGATTGTGGACACTAACTAGTTTTCAACTCACTTTCTGCCTTTTGTCCTGATGCCGAGTAAGACATCGGCCATAAGACAGGTTCCTTACCCACGGGAACAGCAATATCACTGTTCTGCATCCTACTCAATAAGGGCTCCCTGCCCCTAGCTCTCCTGTCCAAGAGAGTAAAGAGAAGGAGCATGTGAAGCATATGGATGGTTTTTGTGCTTAATATAAGTTTAGAGTACGTATTGTCTCATTTTTATATTTACGGCACCAAATTAAAATAGTTGTGGTGTAACCCACCAACCATGAGGACTGCATATATGAACTACAAAGCTTTATTGGCTGTTACAATAACTATAATCATTGTCAGGGCTGGTGGTTCATCTTTGAAACCAAATTTCTTACTAGTGTTCCTTCACACTTCAGCAATAGTTTATTTGAAGAGCATCGTGAGATTATGGGGCAAACTGTTAAAATTGTCCCATCTGCTCATACATATCTTATTATGTCATCTGCTCAATGCAACTTTATTAATAAAATCAATAACCCTCTAACCAGACTGACCAAGTTAAAAAGAGAGAAGATACAAATGACCAGTAGCATAAATGAAAGGGGGAACATCATCACAGCTCCAACAGATATGGAAAGAATGGAAAGGGAATATTTTAAACAACTTCATGCCAATAAATTTGATGACAAATGGATAAATTCCTTGAAAGATACAAAGCTTATTAAGGAAGAATTAAATACCTTGAATAGTCTTGGATCTATTCTAAGTCACATTCTTACCAATTGGCCCAGATAATTTCACTTTTGAACTCTATTAAATGATTTAAAAAATACAAAGGGGTAGTAGATATCTTTGGTAGATGGATGGAAATAATCGGTATCTCAAATGTGGTGCAAGTTACAGAATGTATAGTTTTCAAAACTCTTCAAACTACACACCTAAAATAAGAAGTGAATTTTATTATATATAAATTATATCTCAACAAACTTGAATAAGGAAAAAAAAAAGGTAACTATTTAGGTGTCTGAAACAGCAAAAACCAGCGTAGAGAGTGCTCAAATGATAAGTCTAGAGAGCTTTCTCAGGCAGTAAATTCTAGACAGAGTGGTGGGTATCACATCAGTTTGGGTGGAGACCTGACCCAAAGCACAAGCTCTGTCTGAAGCCACCACAAGGTCCCGCCTTCAAGTCCCACCTCCAGGCTCCAGAAGAACACAAATCAATCTGCTGTCTGGCAGCTCCCTCTGCGATGGTGAAATATGAGCATTTCCCCTTCCTCCTCCACAGCCCCTGTGCGAAGGTGCATGCACAGGTGCAGGCTGGGTGCCACAGGGTGCAGAGAGGGCCCCGATGCCACCAACAACCCCTCTCCTTGGGGAATGCCCTGCTGCTCCCAAATGTGAAAGAGATTTCTCTCGTCTCACAACAGGAGCTTGAAGAAGTATTAAAATATATTTCTTGGCTGAAAGTAAAAAAACACACAAACCTAAAGAACTCTCTTTGTCTCCTTTGCACTTCCAGGTCCCAAGATTTTATTGAAGGTTGAAAGTGTCACTTACACATGTAGTTGTCATCACTTTGGTTTTATCTTGTCCCATAATGGGACTGTTGTGGGCCGGATTGTGTCCCGATCCCCTGATCCTTGTGTTGAACTCCTGACCCCTAGTACCTTAGAATGGGACTAGATTTGGAGGTAGGGTCTTTGGAGAGACAATTAAGGTTAGATGAGGCCACTCGTGTTGGCCTTAATCCAATCTGACCAGTCCCCTTATAAGAGAGGAGAAGAGCATGCAGACACACGGAGGGGGAAGACTATGTGAAGACAAAGAGAAAACGGCCACCTGCCAGCCAGGGAAAAAAGCATTCAGCAAAAAGAAAAGCAACAACAAGCTGCAGATACCTTGACCTAGGTCTAGAATCGTGAGAAAATAAATGTTTGTTGCTAATGCCTCTCTGTGGTTCATTATAGCAGCTCTAAGAGATTCAATAGTGACTTTCCCTGTCCTGTATGCATAGTAAATACAGGTAAAACTCTGGGTTAGGAAACTCTGATCTCTACCTAGCGGAACCACAGAAAAGGCAAGAAACTATGAATGAGCTTGTCCCAAACTGAGCCAGACGTAACTCACCCAAGCTGGATACCCATTTCACAGATGCTAAGATTGTCATGTGAGCCTCTTCTGTGTGACTTCCTGATGGCATTTGTGCCTTCTTGGCGCCCATATTTGAAAACGAACAAAACAGGCATTTGGTTAATTATAAAATTTTCAACCTGAACACATTTGATTCTGAGTCCAGCTCAGCATTTGTTTATTGTTATTTCAAATGTGACAGTGAGCTGTACTGGGTGGCAGTGATTTTGTATTTAAAAAAATGACAACAATAATTTAAGAGCTCCAAAAAGAAAGGGTAAGAGGAGGGTGAGTGGAGAGATTTATTCTCGCTCACACAGGCTGAGCGAGTTCTCGGAACCAGCCACTGTGAGCACAAAGAGATGGGCAACAATGCCTCCTGATCCCGAACACAGCCTGGGAGCTCCTCTGTTCTCTGCAATGTCTACTTTACAACGTAGTGGTTCACAGCGAGAATTTGACAGCCAGAATGGCCTGTATTCGAATTCTGACTTCATCACGTGTGGCTCTATTTTATTTGACAAGTTTTTCATCTCTCTAGGGTCTCAATTTCCTCATCTGTAAATGATAGTTTTACTATTGTTTGGAAGGCACTTATGAATTGTCCTCATTCATAGAAACTGTTAGCATTTGTGAAGAGTTTGGGACACTGCAGGGCATTTTTACACATGTTATTGTTTTTCTTCCTCCAATGCCTCTGTGCAGCCAAGAAAAGGTATTGTAACACCTATTTTATTTGTAAGAAAATGGAGTCTAAACAGGAAGGTAGTTTTAGACTCAATTCCCCATCTTGGAACTCATAATCGGTGCGCTGCCTTCTCCCTCATTAAAGGTGATATTGAAGGCTTCTGATTGCTTTAGGCAATGATTTATGTTAAAAGTCCATCTTCCCTCCTGAAAGTTAAAATCAACGACCTATAAACCAGGCAGACCCCAAGCACACCAGACAAAAGCTAGTGTACTAAATGCCTTTTACTAGGATGACCAATAGCAACAGTGATGATCTTCCCAAGAAATTCACGCACCTCCCCTGGGCTTCCTGCCTGGAATCAGGTCATTTTTAGAAGTCATTTCATACAACTGTGCTTTGAAAGGCAACCGCTATTGGTGTGCTCAGAAGCACGCTATCAGAAGGCAGCCCACTGCCTGAGCTTTGGCTGCTAAAGGCAAGGGCCATTAACTGGCCTTCCAGTTCTTCATCAGAGAATTCTACCGGGGTGGGATTTGGGTATCCCAGGGTCAAAGGCCACTGCCTGGAGTGTGCTCTCTGAAGCAGAAATCTCTGGGCCTGAGCCTTGGATTATAAAGCAGTATTGCTCAGACTTTCTTAAATGCAATGCTCAGTAAGAAATATATTTGCATCTTGACCCAGTTATAGGAGCATTTGAAAACAGTGGGTAGAGAAATGAGTTTAGTGAGAACAATTAATACTTTTAAAAGTTAACTGGAATAGAACAGAATGGAACAGAATAAAATGAATGGAATGGAATGGAACAGAATAAAATGAATGGAATGGAATGGAACAGAATAAAATGAATGGAATGGAATAGAATAGAATAAAAACAGAATAGAGAGTGCAATGTAAATAGGAAGGATTAAGTATCTACCCATCTAGCATGTAGCAATCTATCTATGAACTGGGACATCATGTTAAATTTGTTTTTTTTAATTCTCATCTGAGCACGTTTTTCATTTCTTTGAGAGAGAGAGGAAGGAAGAGAGGGTTTAGACTCACAGTGTGTCCAACCTTTTGGCGTCTCTGTGCCACACTTGAAGAAGAGTTGTCCACACATGTTAAATACATTGCAACACATAACCACAAAAATATCTTATAATGTTTTAAGTAAATTTATGATTTTGTGTTGGGCCACACTCACAGCCATCCTGGGCTGCATGAAGCCTACAGGCCACAGGTTGGACACCCCTGGTTCAGGGAGAGGGGAAGGGAGGGAGAAAGAAAGGGCGAGACACACTGATGTGAGAGAGAAACCTCTCTCTCAGTACACTGATTCACTGCCTTTAAATTTATTTCTTACTGTGAGTCAAAAATATTTGAAAGGCCCCAGTCTGGAGGAATGCCAACCAAAGGGGGGGTGGACTGGGGATTGGAAGGAAAAGCCATAGTAAGACTTGAGAACCTGTGTAAACTTTACTCCCTCTTTCACTGGCTCCATTCAATGATCTGCACTTGCATTCCCCAGCGGCCCCCTTCCTTGTCTGCTGTACACAGTCACTTGTGGCCAAACCTCATGGCTGCTCACCCACATCACCCCCTCATCTTAGGCTTCGGCTATTTGCAGTCTGGGTAACAATCCAAGATCCCGCATCTCTATAGGCTTCTGTTCATGTTTCTTCTACATAGAATTTCTGTTCCCACTGTTCGTTGCCTTGGTAGCTCCTACTCATGCTTTCAATTACTCAGCTAAATTTTCACCTACCTCCTCTAAGAAGCTTTCTTGAATCACTCAGCATTCATTCATTCATTTATTCATTCAGCATTTAATATTCACAAAACACAGACCTAGATACCAGAGATAATGTAGTCGACAAGACAGATGCTCCTGCCTTCCTCGAGTTTACATCCAATGGATGGACAGATGATAGATAAGCAACTAAACGTGTAATATAATGTCATTGATGAAAAATGAAGCATGGTAAGAGGCAGATTATGTGGTAGAGAAAGGCTTCACTGAAGGGGGAATTCTGAGCAGAAAATTGAGTTAGGCTGCAGATCAAGCCATGACCAAGGCTCTGGGGGAAGAGTTTCAGAACCAAGGGAAGAGCAAGTGCAAAGAAGTAGAAGCAGGAACAGGCTTGGTATTCCTTCTAGGCTCCTAAGCACCTCCTCTATAATTTCATTACATTGAATTACAATGTTTTTCCTACTTCCATATGATCTTCTTGCTGGCATCTAGAAATGAAGCAAAAAAAATCAATAAATGATTGAGAAAATGATTGGCAGAATGAATAAATGAGGAATGCTCTTTCCCTCCCTTAGAATTTTCCAGAATGAGGCTGGGATCTGTATCAGGAGGAACAATGGTGGTATTTTTGATATACTACATTTTGCCATATATAATGTGCACCCACATTTTTGGCCCAAACTTTCAGGAAAAGTATCATTCATTTTAACTTTTAGTTCAATTTTTAATTCATTTTTATTTAGAAACTTGTTTTTTGTATTGTAAAGGAATTATAGCATTTATTTCTTAACATATTATGGTACAAGAAATTTCATGTGACAAATAATTACAAAACATAATTACAGAACAGATATAAGGTATTTCAGGTACTACCCATATATAATGTGCATCCTTATTTTTCCCTCAAGTATTTGGGCAAAAAGTGCACATTATACACAGAAAACTATAGACAAAGCAGTTGATACTCAGAAGAAAAGTCACTATCAAAGGCCTCACAGAAAATTAGTGGGAGAGTCAGGACTAATTTCCAGGTCTCTTGACAGATTCAGGTTTAGACAAGTAGCCTTTCCATTTAGTCCTGTAGCTTCACCCTGAAGGGAAGAGAGACACAGGGGACACCTGTCTGTGGTCAGCATTCGGGAGGACTCCAAGAAATGGACACTTGAAAGGAAAGCTCTGGAAAGGAAAAAGAAAAAAATCCCTAGACCTAAGCCAGCTGGTATACGCAAGACCAAAAGAAGTGGTGAATGGATGGGTTAATTCTGTGAAAAAAGAAAAAAATAATGCTGCAGTGGGCTGAACCATCCAAACTCATTAGTTTGGAAATTAAGATGCCTTTCAAAATATAGTTGTGTTAAGTCAGTGTTTAGAAATTCCTCTTGGCTCTGCAAATATTTATTCTTGGGAAAAAGATGCCATGACCCTGAGCATGTGATCGACTGTCTAGAAAATGAATCCTAGAATATTCTAGCTGGAGGGAGAAAAGAAACTACCACCAAGTCCTCATTTCATAACACAGGGGAGGAAGCAGCAGTGGCCGGCCCAGGCCGTGCCCGGAAGTCAGGCCTGTTCCCTCTCTTGTTGGGTCCCTGCGTCTCACCATACTACATGTGCCTTGCCCACTGCAGAGGATTTTTCCTCTCCAATTGGGTGGGAGAACTTTCCCCCCAATTATAGGATTGGGATTTATTACGATAATTGAAAAGGGCTGAACTCTACTCGCTTCCTCCCAGACTCCAAGATGTCAGACGGAAGACGGCAACGCCGCTCTCATCAAATTAAGCGTCAGATGAAAAGAGCTCCAGGGAATCTTAAACCCAAGGACCCTTTGCCGATCACGCTCCATTTCTCTTTGAACGCTCACACTCCAAATAAGGCTGAATGCAAGATGATCTTGGGAACGCCAGTTTCTACAGCACAGCTGACACTGGCTGGGGATTTGGAGATTCCTCCCAGGTAAGGGTAAGGTTGTGAAATGTACTCCAGAGATAGTAATGTGACTTGCAGAGTTTTATATTTCTTAACCAATAGTGAAAGAACTGGAATTTTGTATATTTTTAAATAAACCTTTCATTTTAGAATATTAGTTTTTTTTCTTTTTGCAAAGATAATCCAGAAAGTTCCTTTGTATCCCTCGCCCAGTTTCCTCTATTGCCAACCTCTTACATTACCATGGTATGTTTGCCACCACTAAGGAACCAAGACTGGTAATCAGTATTAACTAAACTATGTACCTCATTTGGATTCTTACTAGTTTTCCTCTCATTTCCTTTTTTTCTGTTCCAGGATCCTATGCAGAAAACAATTACATTCAGTCATCTGGTCTCCTTAGCCTTCTCCGGTCTGTGTCAGTTTCCTCAGACTTCCTCTGTTTTTGTTGACCTTGCCAGTTTTAAGACTTACTGATCAGATTCTCCACACATTGCCCTTCGGTTTGGGTTTGTTTTATATATTTTTCAGAGTTCAAAGCAGGTTTGAGGTTTGGGGAAGGAAGACCGCAGCCTTGCGGTGCCAGTTTCAACACATCACATCAGGGGTGCCTGCAACCTGACTTATCACGTATCAATAAAATGACACAACTTTTTAACCATCTGTCGGAAATCACCCCATTTGCTCAGACTCCTCTCCCTGCACCTTCCAGGCAGTGTTCAAACCACGCCATCTTCTTCTTCCCTCTGGTCCTTTGTTCACGCTGTCACCTCCACGTGGAACCCACTCCCTCTTTTGCCTTGGCTAATCCTCACTCATCTCTCATCATTGTTCCCACTAACATTACCTCCTCTGGGTCCCTCACTGCCTTTAGCAAGGATAGGGGTCCCCACTCTTTGCACCCACTTCGCACCACTGGCATGCTGTTTCCCTGTGCCTACGGCTTTGCCATCCCCCTCTCGTCTGTGAGCTTCTTGAGGGAAATGACCTTGCATTTATTATATATTTTTATCCTTAGACTCTACTACATAGAAGGAACTTAAGTAATGCTCATTGAATAGGTGATTGAATAAATCTGAGCCTCATAACACTGGTTAGTACATAAT
The DNA here is from genome assembly GCA_004026765.1 of Micronycteris hirsuta. Classification (NCBI taxonomy): domain Eukaryota; kingdom Metazoa; phylum Chordata; class Mammalia; order Chiroptera; family Phyllostomidae; genus Micronycteris; species Micronycteris hirsuta. Next base: position 87,356 of record PVJI01005456.1, read on the forward strand.
ATCTCCATTTAAAAATGGGTAAACCGAGGCTTGGGGATACCAGATAACTTCCCTGAGGTCACACAGCTAGTAAGGACAGAGCCAGGACTCACACCCAAGTCCTTGGATTGTGTCCTTCTTGTCACCATGAGTGCTGATGTTCTAAGAAAGTGAAACTCAAAGGGCCTGTCTGCTACCTGGCGATATGTGTAAATCCTTTAGTAACTGCAGGTTGACATTATGCGGTCTCACTTCTTCCTCTAGGTCCTAAGTTAGTTCAATGTACTTAAGTCCAATACCGATTGTAACAGCTCCGTATTCTCTCTCAAATTTTGGTGTAGGGTACCCAAGAGACTCCAAAGGCTTGTCTCTCTCAAAAGAAGATTAAGAGTGTGCTTAGCATTGGAAGACCAAATGTGATCATTGACATTATCAGCACTCTCTGTTCATGATATTTTTCTAGAGAAGCAATTGCTAGTGGAAATTTGAATATAACCAAGGGTCTGAATCCATAAATATCCAGTTTTGAGCTCTTCCTTGTTCTATAGAGGAGGACACAGAGACCCAGGGAAGCTGGCCACCCCAGATGGGGATGAGCCCTGTCCTGGATCTCCTATCAGTGTCCTTTCTCTCCATCACTCGGCCTCCCCTAGAGCCGGCTGCATTCCAGAATACTGAGTAAGTACATAAATTCCCCATGGGCTATGATGAAACAAGGAGAGCCCTTCTCCCATCTCTTCTTTGTCCTCCTTTTGCTTTTTCCTTCTCTTCACGCTACTGGAACAAGTGTGTTACAATGAGAGAGAGAGAAGTGGGCATAGTTCCAAACTCATTATAACATCTAAACTTAACCCACAGCTAAATAGACATATGTTGGATTTTCTAGACCAGTTCCAATTTCAAGTATTCTGTTCACTCTCCCTGAAGAACTTCTCTCAGTGCTAAATTCAAAACGAGAACCTCACCACTCATGGCAAAGGCAGGTAATACCTCTGGCCATGGCAGGGAAGCTTCAGAAGAATGGCAGGCAACACAGGTAGGGTAGGCATTCTACGTCTCTTCTTCCATTTGGATGGAATTCCCAGCTGCAGCACTTTGTAGCTGAGCGACTTGGGGCACCTTACCTACCCCTCACAAGTTTACTCATCTATTAAATGGGAAAAGCTGCACCTGAGCTGTAAGAATGTTGTCAGGGCTCAATGAAACAGCGCCTTAGTAATTATCAGCATCTACAGCATCGTTCCTGTTATCTTTGTCATTATTATTAGAGAAACTCATCTGACGCTCAGTTATGAAACTCTCAAGTGGAGCCTCTCCAGAAACGGTGATTACCAGGAGAAGGCTGATAACAGGAGAGCCACAACGCTCCCTCTCTGCCCCCTCAGTCTGAAGAAGTTGTGATAACAGAGGAGCTGCGGATGGGACTCTCGGGGAGATGCTGATCTAAATAAGCTTATGTACATTATGGCGTCGACAGGCTAACTCTCCGTAGAGGAGGCATTTTCCTATTAACAGAGTTACTTACTGTGAGAAATAAATCTTCAATTGTTGAAATGACTCTGCAGTGGGGGCGGGAAATTGCTCAGGGATGGTTAGAGAAAGAGCAGGCTTCCCTTAGTCCTTGCCATTTCCAGCTCACAGACTTCTTGAGAGTCCCACTTGGGAGTGTTCAATCCCCCTGCCTCTTCCTTTGCACATACATGACATACACATGTGCTTCAGTCTGCCTTTGAGAAAGCCAGAGAGGCAAAAACAGTATTGCCTTTTTTCTTTTTAAACATTTATTTCCTTATAAATGCAATTTAATCAGATTACTGAAAATTGGGGGATGAAGGGTATGAAAGGGAAAAGAATGACTATCTCACCTCGGATCTTATTTTTCCTGAGCGTATGCATTTTTAGAGTTATAATCTGTACAGAGTTCTATTCATATTATTCAGCAATTTCACATTTTGCAATTTTTACTTAGTTGGTTTCGAGCATTTTTTACGTTATTGTATAATCTTCACAATCATTCTTTAGTCATGAGCAGGCCACAGCTAACCCAAATGGCAGCTTTGAGGGAAACAGAGAAAGACTCCTTTCTCCAGGCCGGCACCAGGTATGCTACCGGGCAAGCAGAGCCCAGATTAGACTTTGGTCTCCACTGACCTCCCCTTGACCTTGGCTGGGTGACCTTGTGCAGTGAACAACCTAAAGCACGGTGCCTGGTGGCTCTGGCCATGTGCCTATACCTGCTCTCCAGGTCTCCTGGAGCCCTTGACTCCACACACCTTGCCCTATGCTTCTCTTCCACCTGGTAGTTTCTGAGTTCTGTCTTTTTCAGTAAACTGGTGAAGGTAAGTCAGCCTTTCTCTGTGTTCTTTGAGTCATTTTAGCGCATCATAGAACCGGAAGGAGAAATCATGGAAACCTCCAAATTCGTAGTCAGCTGGGCAGACGAGTGGTCAGCCTGGGCACCCCCTTTGCATTTGGTGTCTGTGGTGGGGGCAGTCTTGTGGGGTCTGGGGTAACTCTAGGAAGTTAGTGTCAGAGTTGAGTTGAATTGTTGGATGCCCAGTTGGTGGTAGAGAGTTGGAGAATTGGCATGAAAGAAACGACAACACACATTTGGTGTCAGGAGATACTCCACAGCATCCTTCACTGACGGCCAGTGACACGCGACAGAATGGTGAAGAGCCTTCCCCAGCAGGGTCCAAGCGTCTCCAGGCCCTCTCTGTCCGCTCCCTTCACAGCCCCCCCACGATGGGAGTGCCAACACACTGATTAGGCTAAACACTCCCAGTGCACAGCCACCCAGAAAGAATTTGGGGAAGAAAGAGTCTCAACCATATTTGACAGAAACCAATTCTTCAAGCACTTATCATCATTTGAAAGGTTCGTCTCTACCTGTGGCACCTGTACATCACCTTATCTTGCTGAGTAGAATTTAGCCCTTTTATTCAACCTCCCCCAATGCCACCCTCCCAAACCAGGCCTCTTAGAGCTTGCAGGGAAAGAGAACGGAGCCCATAGCAAGGCCTTCTGCCTTCCTCACTGGAAGAATGCCAGTGTGATTGCTGCTCTAGCAGAGAGTCAATTAAATTATTAGCCAAAGGCCCTTATCCTCTGTAGTTTCTGCCTAGGGAAGGAAGGGGAGAGAAAGTTCCTTGATCTCAGTGACTCCAGGTTTTACTCTAACTCGTCTCTGCAGTGGCACTTGGCACTTTGGGGTTTATCATTGTGCTCCCCTGCACCCTCACCTGGACCCACCCCACTAAACTGTGTGCACCTCAAAGACAGGGTCAGCTCACCTTGCGCAGCAGAGCTTAGCAGCGTGCCTGGACATCAGGGGCATCTAGTGAGTAAGTGAGCAAGTTGGTGTGTGGCTGTGTTTGCAAATTAGGAACAAAGGAATAAATAGCTGATTGGGATAATAAGGCCCACCTTGCTGGATCCTTGTGAGAAGTAAGTCAGAAACCTTGGGGAAAGCCTTGTGCCCCGTCCTACCCTTTGTCTATGCCCAATAAACATTACATTTTCTCCCTTCATTTTCTTCTTTTTTGTTTTTCTCCCTTCATGTTCTAAATACAAAAGTTTCCATTTCACTTCTATGGTTTATGACATCATTATCATTTATATGTTGGTTTACTTTTGTAATTGGACACATTTAAGAGGGCTGCAGCTCAGTTTTTGTCTGACTGTTTAGCTATTAAGCATGCTATTTTAACACAGTACTGCAGTGTATTCCAGGGAGCAAATCTCTATTTGCATTTTGCAAGCAAAGAGCCTCTTTGCCAAGAATAGTTAATCTCTACGTGCAGCATCTATTTGGGGTTGTAACAACTGGATCTCTTGGAAAAATAAAGGGTGTATGTAGGAGAAGATCATCTTTAATCTAGAGGGGGGTTAAGGAGAAGAAATATATCAGCATATTGCAAGGATTTAGGGAGAAAGTGACTAGGAATATCTTAATTTATATTAATATATGCAAACCACCCCACCATTAAAGGAAGACAGTCTTTAGCCTAAGAGGGAGGAAAAGGGGGGAGCATGTGAAACTATTGCAATAATTTAGAGGAAAAGTTGCTACAAATATCTTAACTCAAAAGCAGACACTAAAACTATCCAGCCATAACCAGTATGTAAATGCAATGTCTTTTTAGATATTATACTTGATTATGAAAAGAGAAAGCATTTTGAAGAATTGAGTTTCTATTTTATTTTGTTTGGTTATGTGTGTATTTGTCCTTTCTTTTATCTTAATGAGAAAACGCAAAAGAAAATAAGGAACTGCTAAGTCAAGTTAGGTTCATTTTAACACATCACGTTTTTGGTTTGTTTGTTTTTTTCCAGAGAATCAGGTAACCTAGAGAATGTTTGAAGTAAGTTAAAGTGGATTTTGGTTTTCTTAATCATGTCCAACCTCCTCAAAAACAAAAACAAAACCAGAACCACTCTGCCCTGGGCTGCATAAAACTGAAATTTTGCATCCATAAAACTAAGCCACGCTTCTTTAAAAACCTTCAAAGTCATAGCCATTGCTTCCCCTAGCTAGAACCACAGGATTCTTCAGTGTGATCACCATTTAATTCCTTCTCTCCATCTCTGTGATGACAAACTATTTTGTGTGGCTAAGCTTCAATCAAAGAAGAATGAATTCTGTTCCCATCTATTCCCCTTTGGATGGGAGTAGAATTCAAGGGTTCTCCTGGCTTGGGGCTTCTACGCAGGAGAGAAGCCAGGTTATTTGTGTAGCTTAATTTTACATCCATTACAATTACAATATGGTGTGTCTGATGCTCTAATGAGCGCTTGGAAGCCAGCCATGGTCTCCCCTCTGGCTCTGGCTCTGGCAGGGAGTGCCTTTCAGAACCATTGCTGCCCAGGCCTCCTTCTTTTGTCTGTAACCAAAAAGGCTCTCCATTCAGGTTGCAACAAGCCCAGCTCAGTACCCACAGCCGAAGAAGAAAAGGAACAGCACATAAATATATCTGACAAAGTCATCAGGGATTAGAAAACAGAATCTGGCAATAAATATGGTAATTAGGTAATTTGAGACTTTCCTTGCAGGGTTCTTTAAAAAAACGCAACCTCAAAACTGGAGTCCAGAGCTGATTTTTGCATGATTAAGGAGAATTATGAGGGAGTGGAAACTTTTTAATGGCATTTAAATATTTTTGAGTGGCGAGTTGATACATTTTCTGTTCACACTAGGAAAATTGTAATGATGCAGTTGGGAAAGAGACCTCCACCCCCAGCCCGAGCTGCCTGAACTGGAAAAGGTAGAGCCAACCCACTTCTCTGGGAGCCAAACTCAGCTTGGCCTGAGTACTTAATGAGCACTTGGTGAGTGCTTAAGGGTTCAATTCAGCTGCTGTTTAGGAGGGAAAAAAACAAGTGGTGTTTTTCTCTAATTTAATAGCATCAAAGTTTTAATTATGTTTTGCCACTTCACAGAGGAGAGTTTTGGGTTTAATCAATTTGCAGGTTGTGGTTCAGCTGAGTGTGTTTGCTGTTAGGAAGGCTGATCTGACGAGGAAGGGCCTCCCCTTGTGTTTGGAAAAGTGAGAGAGGAGGCAGCTAGCGGCGGCTTCCTTTGAGGTCAGCTCTGAACACTCAGACTGAATTCTGAGCTCCTCCTGGGGCCATGGGTCTTGTCTTCCCCCCAGTGCCTTCTCCCCTATCCTAACAGGGACAATTGTCTTGACATCATTGGTTTTCTGGTCTTCTCTCTGAACGTCTGAGCTCCTGCAAGGAAAAGACCATGCGCTGTTCCCTCTGGGGTTCCTGGTTCTTCCACAGCCCTGGGCATGAAGTGGGCTCGAAACAGATATTTATTAAATAAGAGAAGGGATGGGCCCATAGGAACAAAAGATGCTCTCACGATACAGAAAGATCCCAAGAGGTACTGGAAAGATCCCATGTTCTCTTTTCCTGCTAAGACTATCTGCATAATCCGTGTATTGTGCTAAAATATAACCTTTGAGGAATGAAGAGGATGTTGGAATGTATTAATGTGCAAAATTACATTCAAAAAACAAAATATGGATTGCCTTTATTTGAAATTGTAGGGTGGAGGGAGATCTGGAATACTATTGTTTCATAATATTATTATATTATTATTATTGTTGTTGTTATATGCCAGCACTGCTGAATATTGGAAATAAAAGACAATGGGAAAGTTCTTCTTTATTGAATGCTTCCTCTGGACGTGGTACTGAGGGAGATGCTTTATTTAATACACCCCTGTAACATAAATATTATGGTCATTGAATCAGGGAATTTCAACTTCAAGAGGTTAACTTGCCTAACAGAAAAATATCACTTGTTTTTAAACAGTAAGCCCTGCTGTCAAAGAATTCAGTCTAACAGGAGAGATTAGATAAACACCTGAAGAAATAAGTCTGCCTGTTGGATGGGGTTTCTCCTCCCCGCATTCTTCTTGCTCCCTACCTTTGCTTGAGCTGGCAACTTTGATAATGTAACTCAACCTGGGGGTAGGAGACTGATGCTCTTCAGCTTAACAAGGTACAGAAGATGCGTCTGCAGGAGCAAATCTTTGTGGAATAAAGGTTCAATTTTTAAGAAAGTCAGATCACTGTGAGAGGGCAGAGTACTGTGAAGCTCACTGTTTCTCCTTCCTATTTCTGTCCCCCTAACCTGAAGCCCTGCTAGGCCTCTACCAGCTACAGAAACAAGCAGATGAGAAAATGATGAGCAATGAACGGTGGAGTTGTTTCAGGGTAGGACAGGGGAATGATGGGATTAGAGGGCTAAGGATGCTGATTTGGGAGAAAAGAAAACATGGGGAAGGGTCCGCGGGATCACATTCCACAGATATTGAAGGTGGCTGAGGAGTGTGCTTGGAAATCCTAGGACAAAACCCCAAAATCAGGAACTAGAGCTCAGGGACCAGATACATGATCTAAAACAGCCACTTCGAAATGCCGGTCACTTTGCAGATTCTCCATTGGCTAGGTTATGTCAACAGAAATGCAAACTATATTAACCAGGACTTCGCGTGCTCTTTGGGTTTTTCCTGCTGATGTTAGCATTTTATACCATGTGGTTCCACCCCTTCTCTTCCATGACGGGAGGGAGCCAGGAGCAGAGCCTTGAGTACATTCCAGAAGTGCTTTGGAGCCCAGGTAAAAGAGAAACTAAATAGCCTATTGATAGGATGTAGGTGCAGGGGTGTCAAACTCATTGTCACCGGGAGCCACATCAGCCTCGCGGTTGCCTTCAAAGGGCCAAATGCAATTTCAACTCCTTAACGGTTAAGGAGCGGTTACATGTATACGGTCGTACGATTACATTCAGCTCATTGAAGGCAACTGCAAGGCTGATGTGGCCCCCAGTGAAAATGAATTTGACAACCCTGGTGTAGGGGTAAAGAAAATTATCAGGGAAGTTTGAGGGAGACTTGAGCTACCAAGAGAGTCTACACTAGCCTTCAGCAAGGGTGGTCAGTAGTGGGGTAACCCTAACAAGTGCACTGAGGCCTGAAAGTATGGTACATTTTTCACTAACCACACACCGAAGGTTAGCATTTTGAAAGTAGGCAACAAAGTAGCCTTAGTACTAGTAGTATCTGCGTGGTCACCAACAGAAATCATGAATAGTTTGATGTCACATTACCATTGGGGCCAATATCTTGAAATAGTGTTTATGCTGAAATAACAGAAGTTAGTAAACTGGATACTAAATTTCCTGGTATATTACTATACCAGGAAATTTATATGCAGTTATAGACCTAGAAAACTGCATACTCAGTTTTCTTTGTGACTTCATGTATTATTTGCATGCACTTAAAAATGCTGCTGTGAAGAGTGAGTTCAAAGGCCAAAGGGGTCTGTGTCACAAAAAGCTTAATTATTTCTTACAGAGCAAATACCAGGAATCTCCATTTTCAATATGCAAACATGGGATGTCTAATGCTGGCGGTCTTACACGGCAGGAGCCAAGAAGGTGAAGAAGAAGCTGCCTCTCCAACAGACTTGGGCAAAGGATTCTATTCAGGTAGAATCAGAGGCCCTGCATCCGCCAAGTGACCACACTTCAAGGGTCTCTGGTATAGATTATGTGTTTGCATGTGTGGATGTTTGTGTGAGTGTTTGGTTGCATGTGTGTGTGTTGTGTGTGTGTTTCTCAGGTAGAGGAATTGGGGATGAAATGAAATGTTGGAGAGTAAACAGTGCATGAAAATGAGACTGTAAAGTCACCTAGGCCTGCACTTCAAGTCTCCCCCAAAAGTCTGTTAGCCGCACTACAAAGAACGTGGCCCTCTTGAACTAACTGTGAAGTCATAAATGAGTAATGCATGCCACTTAGCCACCTAGCTGTAATCTATTCTGCGCTTCTCACAGTCACTGTGAAACCACAGAAGCGAAGCTATCAGGGTTTATGACGACAGCGGATTTATGTACATACCATGTGTCTCATTAGCCTGAAATCCAAGCCAAGAAAGGGAATAAAAACAAACGAGCTGTGAGACAAAAGGAAACAGGAAATGCCAAGAAATTAGGTTTCTGAGAGTCAACCCAAGGAGGAGACCTGGGGAGTTGAGGCTCCACCATCTTTTGCTTCAAGATCATTCTGGAAGGCTAATCTCTCACTCTATTGTATCAGGAGAAAGAAGAGGTTGTCAGAAATGATAAGCAGGCTCACCCACAGTCTAATTTGAAGTGTTTTACTTGATCTTTTTATGTGTCCATTATACACCACATTCATTTGTGGGTCAAAGGGAGCTAAGAACTAAATTAAGCACATATTTATGGCAAGCTAGGTAATTTATATACCTGATCTCATATAACTTTGAGGGAGCTACTCTGATCCCACTTGACAGTTGGGTAAAGATCATGTTTAGCAGGTAAAAGTGCTA
>PVJI01005457.1:0-51175 GCA_004026765.1 Micronycteris hirsuta
ATGGATGGAACTGGAGAGCATTATGCTAAGTGAAGTAAGTCAGGCAGTGAGGGACAAATACCATATGATCTCACCTTTAACCGGATCATAACCAACAAAAGCAGAAAGCAAGCAAAACATAACCAGAGACATTGAAATTAAGAACAGTCTAATAATAGACAGGGGAGAGGGGGGAGGGGACAATGGGGAGAAGGGTTTTTAGGAACCAATGTAAAGGACACATGGACAGAACTAAGGGGGAGGAGGGAGGCTGGCGGGGAGGGGGGCTCCATGGAGGGGAAGGGAGGAGGGGAGGGGAGAGGATGCAAATAACTGTAATTGAACAAAAATAAAATTAAATTAAAAAAATAAAAATAAAAATAAATAAAATAAAATAAAATGAGTATTAGCTATCTGGATAATTAACACTCTGAAACAGCATTTGTAATTGCAATGCAAGTGAATCTGGATAGGCCAATAAAATTCTTTCAGGGAAACAAAAGACAAATGAACAAACAAACAAATATATATACATACCATATTTTGCCATATACAATGCATACCCATGTTTTTGGGCCAAACTTTCAGAGAAAAAAATCTTTCATTTTAATTTTTTAATTCAATTATATACTTATTTATATTTCAAAACAAAACTGATTATTGTATTCCAGGGTATTATTTTGCATATGGATATCATCATTGCTTTCTAGAGTTACACTTTTAACGCATAAGCATAAGTAAAAAAATTTAAAACATTTATATAGATATGGAATTAGTACTACCCATGATAGTGTACATCCTTATTTTTCCCTCAAAAATTTGGGCAAAAAAGTGAACACTATACACAACAAAATACAGTATATGTGTGTGTATAAAATACAAAATATACTACAACTTGCATGAGTTTTTTTGAGAGTATGTTTACTAAAGCTGGGGACAGTGAAACAAGGAGGTGCCCAGGATAGGAGGAGCACCAGGAGAGAGCCTAGGTGGGACTGCTTTGGCTCTCCAGACAAGTTATGGGAAAGAAGTGAGCCAAGGCAGGGCTGCAATCAGTTCACCAGAGAGTCAGAGAAAAGGGGCTTTGGGGACAGTTTCAGGGGGGTTAGCCCAAGAGAAGCTGCAGCTACCCACTGCTTTCCTGGTTGCAAGTCCTTTGGGGTCTCTTAGAATTTAGGAGATGCTTGCCTGTAGGGGAAGAAGAGGAAGTAATAAAAGGCAAGGGCATGCCCTCAGAAGGGAGAGCGTGCCTGCATGAAATTTTAAAAAACTAGACCAAAAGAGTAATATTCATTTGTCTCCAGTTCCACCCTTTCAAGAAAGAGTTTCCAGGTGTGATGGCTAACATTACGTGTCAAGTTGACAGGTCCAGAGGGTGTCCAGATATTTGGTCAAACATTATTCCAGGTTTTTCTGTGAGAGTGTTTCTTAGTGAGATTAACATTTAAATCAGTAGTCTAAGTAAAGCAGATTGCCCTTCCCGGTGAGGGTTTTGTTCTCAGGCCTTTGTCCAACCTGATGAAGGTCTGAGAACAAAAAGGATGACTCCCCAGGAAAACAGAATTCCTCCCACCAAAGGAATGTTCTTTAGAATACAAGTCTCCTGAGCCTGATTATGCTTGGATGGACTCTCAGTATAAAGGGGCCCAGAATAAAGGTTGAAGAGCAAATCCAAGGTTCAAGGTGGGTTCACCAAGAGTACATGCTCCACGTGACCTCTTTAAAACACAACTTCAATCAGTCATCTCTTCTTTCCTCCCTTACCCTTAGCTTCCCATTCCACCCCACCGTATTAGCAACATCACTAAGTTTCAGGATTTTTCACATTATACAATCTTCAGGGAACAAATGGTAAGCATAACCTAATCTCAATTTCTGATTCAAATTTGTTAGTATAGACTTTCTTACTCATTGTGTTGAGAATTAACAAGCAAGTGTAAACCATTGATAGAAATGATTAATTAATTGTATCTTCCATGGGTAAGGGAGAAAGCAGTGGCTTCAAAAGTCATGCCTTCACCATCCCTGCTCCAGATTTTAACATTGATACCCTGTTAAAATATGCATGAAGAAAAATGTTGCAGAATAATTTATTCAGATAATAATTTGTTTTATTCTCACTCCTATATGAGACTCTCAGAAGAAATGCAACAGTAATGTCATCACAGTTACACAGGCTCTTAGAAAACAAACTACCAGCATTGTACTCTGATTCAGTTTGCTTCAAAGGCTTGTTAACAGCTTTGGGTTTCAGAAGCAGAAACAGTGGTTGCCTGGCACCAAGGACCAACTACTTTTTAAATCTTTTTGGAGACTCAAAGCACCTGTAGCTACTACGTGGGATATTATCAGTGGGGTAGGGGATAGAGATTATGTTTGGACTCATTTTAGAAAATGGCTCATCCTGGAGAAGAACAGCTACTGGAAGAAAAGTGAAAGCACAGGAAGACTTTATAGTTTTCACATCAGATGCACATTCACAATCTCTTGCTCCCAGTGCCAGAGACAAGGGAGGATAGAAGGCTTTGGGGCATCTGTGGAATCTTGGCCTCAAAGTCCTGAGACTTCACAGAGAAAACAGTTTCTGTGACAAAGCTTGAGTCACCAGGAACAGGAGGCACAACCATAACACCCATGAAGTGTGTGATAGATGAAGCATTGCTGCCGACTGAAAAACGTGAGATGGAATTTGGAGCAAGCAGGTCTGAATTCCTTTCACTTCTTTCAGAACAATCCCTAAGCTCTTTGAGCTTAAAAATGCATCTAATGCCCAGGACATGGTACATACTAGATCAACTTGAGTAGAAGTACAGTGAGCTTGATTCAAAAACTTGGAAAAGAATCTTCTATAACAGATCAAAACTTCACAGCAAGTTTCGTGAAAGTGATTCAGGGAGAGAATTATCTGTTTGCTCAGGTTTTTCACAGCTTTGACTTGTGGTTTGTTTTGAAAGCAGGAGCCTTTTAAACTTTTACTTATACTATTTAGTAATTATTTCATATGCATTGTAATGGGTGTGGAATGAGGTTCAGAACAGTGTGTAGGCTGAGAAGGCCCCAAAGCCCTCACAAGGTTAGCTGGGGAGACTTGGAAAAGCAGCAGCACAGTGGCTGAGAGTTATTTTTCATATCAATAACAACAGACTAGCTTCGTGGTTAGGCAGAATAGTCTGCGTGGGCCAGGGAGATGGGCATGACTTTGACCCATGATGTAACTAGGAGGTGGCTCTGCTGATTCCAGCACCAGCGTGTGGGAGCTTGGAAGTGGTTCTCTCCATGCCACAGGGCCACACCTGCCCAGACTAACAATGGCAGCCAAGAAAGGTGGAAAATACAGGAGTGCTAGCAGGGGTCGCAGATTGTGGGAGGAGTCGGATATGGGGTTACAGAGGAGGATTCAGGCCACGATTTAAATAAAGAAGCAAGCAGCCCTGTGCAGTGGGACCTTTCGGGACCATGCAGCTCAAAAGGGGGTGCGAGGACCCTGGCTTTTTCCAGTTCCTCCAAGTAATCCATACTCAGCTGGACAGGCCTCTCGCAGTTCACAGCACCAACAGCCATGTCACCACGATCTCCAGTTATTAATCCAAAACCACGTGGCACCTCCCCATGGAGCCAGTGGTCCTTCTGACTGGCGTGCTCTGAGACTGGCCTGACTGGGCAAAAGGGGAGGGCAGGACTGTGTGTGTTTGTGGGACTTAATGGCAAAATTCTGCCATTACTCTAAACCTGTATAACTTTAATTAAATAATTCCTTTACTTTCTTACAAAACTCTGACATTGAGAGCCACAGTTCTCATTGGCGATGAGCAGAAGAACCCAGAGCAAAAGACCCACAAGGGGTTTCTGTTATGGTATTACAGTATTTGCCAAATTTCTGTTTATTTCCAAATGTCTATGAGATCCTACTAACTTCAATTTTGTCATGCCCATTAAAATTCAGGAACATAATCCTGAAACTTGGCAGAAAATTAACATGTACAAATTTTATTCTCTCAGTCTTTTGTTTGACTCTTGCTTTCTATGCTTCTGCTCAATATTTCTGCTTTAAAAAAGAAAAGGAAAAAGGTAATCTGAATATACTTTTTTTCTTCATAGTACCCAACCTATCCCAATTGCTGATTAAATTGTTCTTAAAACCTCTTAAATGAGAGAATTCTTTATAAAATTTTCAAATCTTCAGCAAATATTCAGTATGCTTTGTGTATATAATGTGCTCACTTAATTTTATTTAGTTTTACCAATTGTGAAATATATATATTACAAAACTAGATTGTGGATATACATACCCCTATTATATGTGCTTTATAATAAAGTTGCCATAATTCATTTAGCAACTTATTACATATAAATACTATAATTAAGAAATCGGAAGCTTTCTATTTGTATTACTTTTTTTATTTGACTAGTTTTATTCATAATACATAAAAGAGATTTGAATGTGACTGACCACTTATTAATGGCTCTATAAGTAAGTTTTAAATAGGTCATTATTATTTAAATAATGAATAATTGTGGGGTGATTTCAATATGGAATAAACTGCTCTTGGCTTTTATTTCTTGAGAGATGTAATATCACTTCAACTGCTTTCAATCAGATGTGGCATCTTCTGTACATTGATAGATGTAGTATTGACATATGTGATTTTCATGTGACAAATCATCTCTTTTATCTTTGATTAAAATGAAAGATCACATTGCAATAGCTAGCTAGCTTACCACTCATTCACCACAATACTCCAGTTTTAAAAAGCATGTTCCATGAATACATTTGTGTCTCTAAATATGCAACCTACTTCCTTTCTCCTGATATATAAAGGCATATAAACTTCTACTCCCCTGCAATGGAAATCTACTGTTTTACTGCCTGACTTCCCTTCCACTTCTGGTCACAGGAACCCCATTTTCCTTTGGAGAATCTCCCCTAACCAGTTTTCAGTCCTTGTGGTGTAAGTGGGATTGATTTTATCAATCCCTCAACCACTTCATCTCTAAGAATTAGCATATTAATAATTTGGTCGCTGACCCAGCCATAGTGGGTGGTCCAAAATCAGGGACATGACCCAATCAGGTGAACCAGAATCATGCCCTAAATTTAGCTGGGGGAAAAAAAAAGTAAAATTGTATGTCAGGCTAAGAGTAATATCCACATTTTAATGATGGTTTCTGAGTCTTTGGACTAAATCTAAACATTACTCTTAAACCCTTAAATTATATAAGCCATTCAATTCTCTTCCTTTTTACAAAAATGGATTGAGATGAATTTTCATTCACTTACAACAAGAAGACCTCTGATTAACATGCCCATGACCTGACTTTTTTTTTTCCATTTAGATAGTGTGTTATTTGAGATAGGATAAACTCTGGTGAAATAACAAAATTTGACATCTCCATTACTTAACACAAAAAAGATTTCATTTTGTTCACATCACAGTCTAATACTAGTCAGGCTGCCTTCTTTTGCAGCATAAGCATGTTATTTCAGCACATAGTTTCCGAGGTCCTACCAGTCTGGGAAGGGAGAGAAGGAGAAGGCATCCTGGCTCCTCAGCAGCTTGAAATAAATATGACACAGGTTACTACTGCCCACAGCCCATTGTCCAATCTGATTACTTGTCATCAAACTAACTAAGGAATATCCACACTCACTGAGCTGTAACTTTTCATATCAGTCAGGGTTCTTCAGAAGGGAAAAAAAAACTAATAAGATGTGCGTGGGGGGTGGGGGCGGGGAATAGAGATTTATTTCAAGAAATTGGCTCACGTGATTGGGGGACTGGATTACTGAAATCTACACTCCAGCAGGATGGAAACTAAAGCAGAAGTTAGTACTACAGTCTTAAGGGAGAAATTCTTCTTCAGAAAAACCTCAGTTTTTGCTCTTAAAACCTTTAATTAATTGTATGAGGCCCACCCACATTACCTAAAGTCAACTGATTACAAATGTTAACCACATCTATGAAATATTTTCCCAGCAATACCTAGATTAGTGCTTGATTAAATAACCATATACTATAGCCTAGATAGAATAACACATAACATTAACTATCACACTACCTCTGCCAAAGATCATATGACCTATTTCTTATTTTCTTCTCATAATATTTCTGTGGAAATAAATATGTCTGCTATATAGCAAGAGAGTCATATCCTATTATTCAATATATTCTCTGTATTTCCTATGCCATGAGACTAAATGTTTTAACAATATAAAAATATTTCTCTGGTTATCAGGATGCTAATTCACGATAACATATGCCAGTTCTTCGTTTGAAATAACTTTCATTTACAGATCCAGCTGTTTCACCCAATGGAATACTGTATATGGCTCCATAATTCATATATTCAGGACTGACTAGGTCATGAGCTGAGATTTCAGTTAAATTTAGTTTGGATCCAAAAATCCCTGCCTTAGGTGAGAGAATAACAAATGGAAAAGACACTCCTTTCCCCACTGCATTGTTAGCCTGGAAATTCTTTGAAAAGGTTCAGTGGGAGGCTGTGGACACCAGACAAAAGCACACACACAGACACCAGTCACCTGCCTCAGCACCAAAACCACTATTTAGGACCCATCTCCTCTTACACAAGTAGAAGTGTCCTATCCTTGGCCACAGAATCAAGACAGGTAATAACTATTATTTGGGCATTATACTTAATAGGAAATAAAGAACTATATGTTTGTCTTATTTTTATATCTTAGTGTCCCTGAAATTTCTCTCATATTACAATTAAAATATCCAGATCATTCAGTCTCAAATAAGATATAAATATTCATAGAACAATATATTATGTATTTTGTTGTAATGGGCACCAAATTGAAATGTGACAATGAAGTTCATGGGGAGCTATTGGGAAGGCTCTAATAACATGGGAAAATGTGATAATTACCTTCATGGGCACAATCAATTTTGGTTGGGTAATGTCAGCAGTTTAGTTCCAGTTCTTATATTAATCAGTTGTGACAATAAACCAGTTATATATTAACGTGTTTCGCAAAAGACTAGATAGAAAAAATGCTTTGAATTTTTAAAAAAAAGAAAATTCAAGGAATCATTTTCTGTTTGTTCCTCCCATGTCTACAAGACTTCTAAGTCCATTTACACTTAGATTCCAACCAATGGGTTGATAATCTATTCAAGTTCAATATTAAACTAGATAATTCAAGTAATAATGCTGCAGAGACTTATTTAAAGAGATGTTCAGAATAAACTACTTACAAAAAATCTGAGTTAATTCACCAAACACATGCTTAACATTCTTCAAAATTAAAGAATAAATAATTTATTATTTAAAGGAAAAATTGATAGCACCATAAGCAGTTTAATAATCCAATTAACAGAAAATTATAATGAATTTTTTTTAATATTTTATTTATTTATTTTTTAGAGAGAGGGGAAGGGAGGAAGACAGAGAGGGAGAGAGAAAGCAATGCATGGTTGCCTCTCACGTGGTCCCCACTGGGGACCTGGTCCACAACCCAGGCATGTGCCCCAACTGGGAATCGAACCGGGACCCTTTGGTTCCCAGCCCGCGCTCAATCCACTGAGCTACACCAGCCAGGGCTATAATGAAATTTTTAAAAAATTGTTTTCAACACTGTAATGTACCACCAAACTAATTATCCTTGCCTTTACTTTCAAAGGTGTTAATATCAATGGAATAATTAAAGACAATCAAAATGGAACTCATTTGTATCCAATTCTCCTTTTCCCAACACTTTATACTGCAGGTTTATGTCACCTTTGGGCTGAAACCAGAAAAAAATTTTTTTCATAGCCCAAAACATGAGCTTTTCTGTTTTTTTTTTCTTTTTCAGTATAAACAGAAACAGAACAGACAGAACTATATCAAGTGGTTAATTGTTTTATCATTATAAACCCATCCTTCTGAAGGCAATAATAAAGTCATACCCAACTAATCTAAACTGCCAAACCAAATAAATTTCCATTTATTCCAAATGTCCAGAACAAAGGCACTAGTGCTTCAGTTAAAAGCTAACACACAGCATAATTGTTATCTATATAACCATAATAATTAATCTCATCAGCTCTAATTAAACCTTAAAGATTAGATCTCTGGGATTTTCTTCAGGGTTCATCGCAGGCAAGAATTCCACCTGACATGAAATCACCCACAGGAAGCCTGCAGAGCCCTGTTAGTGCTAGGCTATATTAAGCCACACTAGACTGTACTTGCTTGACTATTAAAAAAAGAGAAAGAAAACGTAAAACGTCCTCAAGTTTCATAATATTTGTTGAGAATGAGACAGAAGAAATACTTAAATACTGAATATTAGTTATCTATTGATGTGTAACAAATAACCCCAAAATACAGCTTAACGGGATCCTCCTGCTCTCAGCCCCTCACAAGGACTGTATGGAGGCTGCCAGCAAGCTGTCAGCTGAGTCTGCATTTAAAACACAACGAGTAGTAGAACTATTTCTACGCTCATTCCAGTGGCTGTTAGAAGGATTCAGTTCCTCTCAAACTGTTGAATAAAGGGCCTCAGTTTCTCCCTGAGTCCCGGCCAGATGCCACCCTCAGGTCTTCACCATGTAGGTGTCTCCAGGGGGTAGCCTGCAGCATGACAGTTGCTTCATTAGAGCGAGTAACTAAGAAGAGCCAGAGAGACAGTCTGCAAACAAGACATAAATTGCAGATGTTTACAAACCAATCTCAAAATGACATCCCATCTATTTTGCTTATTATATTCATTAGAAGAAAGCCACTACATTCAGTTCACATAAAAGATGAGAGAATTATACAAGGGGTGAATAGCAGGAAATGGGGATAATTGAGAGTTATTTCAGAAACTGTCTACCACATGGTGCTACTAAACTATAGGTGTTGTCTGAGTTGAATAGTGTCCCTCCAGTATTTGTATCCTTCCCAGTACCTCAGAATATAACCTAATTTGGAAACAAAGTTGTTTCAGGTGTAATATGTAATTAATTGAGTTAAACTTAGGTCATAAAGCAGTAGAGCATCCCCTTAATCCATATGACCAGTGTCCTTATAAGAAAAGACACACAGAGAGACTGTCATGTGACAACAGAGCAGAGACTGGAGTGATGCATCAACAAGCCAAGGGATGCCAAGGATTTCCAGCAATCACCAGACTCTAGGAAGAAGCAAAAAAGGATCCTGTCCTAGAGCCTTCAGAAAGAGCATGGCCCTATGACAAGGTTCTTTCAGACTTCTAGCCTCCAAAACTTTGAGAGAATAAGTTCCTGTTATCTGAAGCCATCAAATTTACCTCACTTTGTTACAGCAGCACTAGGAACCTAATATTTTTATATAGGTGCTAATTTAAAGAATATAGCATGTGTATCCAAAAAGTATGCAGTCATGTGCTATGAAAAATAGAAACATTTACTGAAGAAGATACAAGATACAAGTAAAATTGCACATAGGACATTGATGCCTCAGTCCCTTTCAAAGAAGGCACCTTGGGACCTCACACAGTTCTCCCAATCGCCATCAGCTGCCGTGTCATGTTTTCCTGAATCTCATCAGTGGTCTGAAATCTCTTCCCTTTCAAAGGTGATTTTAGTTTTGGGAAAAGCTAGAAGTTGCAGGGCGCCTAATCTGGGCTGTAGGGGGGCTAAGTCACCTGGGTGATTTGATGTTTCACTAAAAAACTCTGCATGGGACATAATGCATGAGTGGTTGCGTTGTTGTGATGAAGTTGCCAATCACCAGTTGCCCATAGCTGTGGCCATCTGAATCATCTGAATAGTTTCCACAGAGGAATGTTCAAGCTTAAAGCAAAATTTAATGCAGATTCATTGTTCTACTTGCTCAGTCATTTTGAATGCAATCGCCACACAGTACACATGCTCACTCAATGGTGTCTATTACCCCCACTGACTGGTACAGTGAAGCCTTCATTGTTCACACATGCACATTCCACTCCATCCTCCTTGGCTGCCAGGTTACACCAATTTTGAGCAAACAGTTCTGATTATATTAACAATGGTTGGTCTTTTTCCAGACAGACCTAGTACATCATCAATCACAGAAATTTTTCTTCTGAAGAAAATTTTTTCAAGTTTGGCTGGGTAATATATAGAGCCCTCTTTAATGAAGAAAACTTCTCATGTACTACCAGTGTTAAGCTATTTTCATTGTTTATTGTATTAGTTTTACAGGATAGATGATGTCACATTGCTAAACATAAATGACAACTATTAATAGATTATTTGCATGTTTACACTTCATTTATTTCAGGGCAGGACTGTCTCCTGTGTATATACCTTTGTATGGTGCCCTCCCCTTAATTGTCATGGGATCTGTAACTCCCTTTAAACCAGTGGAATAGAGCAAAGGTGATGGGACGGCACACCCACAATCACGGTACGTCATAGAGGATTTCAGCATGAGAGAGACTCTCTCTCCTCTCTAACGCATGCTTTGAAAAGCAAGTTGCCATAAATCCTACAGCTGCAACTAAAGGAATTCTGTGAACAACCCAAGTGAGTTTGGAAGCAGACTCTTCCCAGGCAAGCCCCCAGATGAGGGCACAGGTAAGTGGAAGCCTTAACTAAAGCCTGGTGAAGTTCTAAGCAGACAGCACAACAAAGACATGCTCAAACTCCCACAACAACTGTGGCATCATAAATGTGAGTTGTTTAAAGCTACTAAGTTTGCAGTGATTTGTTATGCAGCAATAGATAACTAATGCTCAACTTCTTTCATTTGATTTCAAGCATAATGATCCCTCGTTTGAGTTATTATTATAATTTTTGGAGAGGAGATTTTTAAACTTTTAAGTCTTTAATTGTATTTTTTAAGACTTTATTTTTTTAGACCAGTTTTAGGTTTACAACAAAACTAAGTGAGATGCAGAGATTTCTTACATACCTCCTGCCCCTAAACATGCATAGCCTCCCCCATTGTCACAAGAAAGGTACATTTTTTTTCTACCAGGGATGAACCTGGTTGATACATTATAATCAACTGAAGTCCACAGTTCGCCTTAAGGTTCATCATTGGTGGTATACATTCTATGGGTGTAGACAGATGTATAGTATTATTATCCATCATTTGAATATCAAACAGATTATTTTCAATGTCCTAAAATCCTCTGTGCTCTGTCATTATTTTTAATAATATATTTCTTTTAAACTATCCTTTTTGATGAATCAACCAATTACCTAGTGCCAACATTCAACCCTAAAACGTAAAAAGTTCTATTTAATTAAAAATTCTTTAGTATATTTATTCTCATTCTTAGTACCAGAGGAATTCTCCAAGTTGGGGAGGGGGTGAAAAAATTAGAGATTTTTACATTATGACTTTTTGCAATGTTAATATGATATTATCACATGCCATAAGGAGACTCAATTCTCCAATCACTTTTCTCAATTTAAACTATCCTGAAAATTTCATCCATACAGCACATCATGGTATCTATCATTTGGCCTTTACTGGGTAAAATGTAAGTCATAAACATAAGTGCACACTCCATATTAATCATGGGGTCATTCTCAGTTAAAAATGTTCAGCTAGATGATCCAGAATAAACTTATTTCTGCCCATACAATAATTGTGATTATTTTATAAGCAAAACTGGAAAATATTAACATTGCCATAAATTAATTCAAAACTAACCCCAAAGACACTCAGATATACACCTCTTCTACTCAAAGAAATAGTAGAATAAAAACAAATAAAAGTGATACTAAAAGGATAACTTGAATAATATTAAAGTTAACTTTTCTAGTGTAAATAATGTACTACATTTATTTTATTTGTAATTACTAATTATAACAGGTATAACTCCCTTTTATCACCAGCTTGGTGATGCAATCTACCCCTAAATCATGGATGATTAGACACTCCCCCACCCCTATCAGCTTTCCATCATTCTCTAGAGGTTTACCAAAGCCCCAGGAACAGCCTCATGTGGTATTTAGGCAGGATGCTACACTTATGCCCATGTTGTGAGGAGTCCTGACCTGGTCATCAACCAGATGGGTCCAGTCTCTACCCCAGGATACACCAGAGTCAATTTCCAGATCTTAGAATCCCAAAACTTCACCTTTTTTTGCTAGTATACTCATGGAAGGACAGGTAGGAAAGGAATGCCTTTTACCTCTCAACCTTCACAATGACTATCCTATCACCCAAGGACAGACAACAGGCTTCTTGATAAAGCATTATAAAAAGAAAAACCATCAGTAAAGTTTCTTTGATGAGACCTTCTCTCTATAATATTAAAAGTCTAGAAGCACATCTCAAAGATGACAGAAAAACAATCATATGTAATTATGATAATGTAGGTTTTAAAGAACCATTGCCCCAATATATACTTACTTGGTGAATTACAAGAAAAACTTGAAATACAGTACTTAAATACAGTCATAATTCTGCATTGCCAACAACAGAAAACACTAAACATCTTCACTTCTAGGTATTTACCCAAGATAAATAAAAATATGTCCATGAAAAATTTGCACAGGGCTTCCTTCCAGTTTCTAGCCCAGCATGAAAACAGCTTGGAAGTTGTGACTCCATGATAACAAGTGAACCACTGAACTGAAAATGAATAACTCTTCTTTTGAATTGGTATTTCCGGATTAGGAAGACAAACAACCCAATGAAAAAATGGGCAAAAGACTTCAACAGACACTTCTCCAAGGAAGCCATACAGAGGGCCCAAAGATATATGAAAAGATGCTCAGCATCACTAGCCATCAAAGAAATGCAAATTAAAACCACAGTGAGATACCACTTCACACTGGTGGGAATGGCCATCATAAACAAATCAACAAACAAGTGTTGGAGAGGATGCGGGGGAAA
The DNA here is from genome assembly GCA_004026765.1 of Micronycteris hirsuta. Taxonomy (NCBI): domain Eukaryota; kingdom Metazoa; phylum Chordata; class Mammalia; order Chiroptera; family Phyllostomidae; genus Micronycteris; species Micronycteris hirsuta. The sequence continues at coordinate 12,787 of PVJI01005457.1, forward strand.
AAAGGGAACCCTAGTGCACAGTTAGTGGGAGTGCAGACTGGTGCAGCCACTGTGGAAAGCAGTGTGGAATTTCCTCAGAAACTAAAAATGGAACTGCCTTTTGATCCAGCAATTCCACTGCTGAGATTATGTCCTAAGAACCCTGAAACAACAATTCAAGAGAACCTATGCACCCCAATGTTCATAGCAGCACAATTTACAATAGCCAAGAGCTGGAAGCAACCTAAGTGCCCATTAGTAAATGAATGGATCAAAAAACTATGGTACATTTAAATGATGGAATACTACACAGCAAAAAGAAAGGAGCTCCTACCCTTTGTGACAGCATGGATGGAACTGGAGAACATTATGCTAAGTGAAATAAACCAGGTGGTGAGGGACAAATAAATACCATATGATCTCACCTTTAAGGGGAACCTAATCAACAAAACAAACGAGCAAGCAAAATATAACCAGAGACATTGAAATTAAGAACAAACAGACGGTAACCCAAGGGAAGGTAGGAGGGGATAACGGGGGTGGAAGGGGTAAGGGTTTTCAGGAACATCTATAAAGGACACATGGACAAAACCAAAGGGGGATAGGATCAAGGATGAGAAGTGGGGATGGCTAGGGTGGGGGGGATTGGTGTGGCGGGTGGGTGGGATGGAGATAACTGTACTTTAACAACAATAAAAAAAATAGTTTTAAAAAAATGGGCAAAGGACCTGAACAGACACTTCTCCAAGGAGGACATACAGAGGGCCTAGAGACACATGAAAAGATGCCAGTACTGCTAGCCATCAGAGAGATGCAAATTAAAACCACAATGAGATACCACTTCATACTGGTCAGAATGGCCATCATAAACAAATCAACAAAAAAACAAGTGCTGGAGAGGTTGTGGAGTGACTTTAAGAAACTTTGACAGACTAAGGTAAAAAACAGAATTTTTTTCTGGAAAAAAGTCTTCTTATTTTCTGAGAAGAAATGTTTTAAGGATTTTTGAGTCAGGCCGTTATGATAGGAGTCCTCAAACACTTTCAGAAAAACCCTGAAAGGAGTAAACCAAAGCTTAAACACAAAATTTGTTAAACACAAACCTTCTCTGGTGATTTTAAGAAATACCTGAGAAACATATTAGACTTTTATTAGTTATATTTGTGGGATATGACTGTGTTCATTGAGTCTTAAAAGTCTTTGCTATAGGACAGAAATGTAAGAACAAAAAAGCTAGTGATGTGCTGGTAAATGTTTAACAACTGGGTTTCCAAGAAAAATAAAAAGCCCTGATTTGTACTGTTTGCTGATGTCTGCAAGACTTTTTGAGAAAGTAAGAGTGAAAATCAACAAAAGCAGCTACTCTGTGAATTAGGAAAGGAGGACAAACACATAAAGCCAAACACAGAGTTAGCAGAACAAATCACTCTTTCCAAGGTTATGTGGCTGCAAAATGTGATGACCTCCATTATGAGTGATCACAACTTTCTTACCAATGATATGCCCTCTTCTCTTCCCCATTGGATGCTCAATTGCTAAACCGTCCAATGCTCATGGTGGTACGAGACCCCTGGTTAATTCCCACCTCTCCTAATCCTGTCAGCAACCAATCCAGAATAGATCTCCCCTTCCCCAGGCTCTCCTCAGAATCCTCCAGAAGCAACCCCACACTTACAGACTGGGTCTCTCCCCAGCTTTGTTGACAGTGACACTGCACAGTTTCTCCAAGTATGCTCTCTTGCTCTGCATCAATCAATAAATCAAATTTCGTCAGATGACAGGGTGGAAGTGTAACATTTTCATGGTGTAAATATTCCCACCAAGGCTAATTTTAAACTACCAATGTGACATCCCTGAACACAGATTTCAAAAGAAATGGCCACGATCGGAAGTAGGCACAAGTTAGCTCTAGCTCACCACTGTCCACGTTATGCTCTCAACAACCATGACGGATATATTCTTTAATCTCCATCTTCTAGATAAGAAAACTGAGGCTCAGAGGGTTTACATAAATTGTTTAAACTCACAAAGCTGGTAGCAGAGCCACCATTTAAATCTGTGTCATTCTGATTCAAAACACTACAGACTTTTAACTAACACATCACTGTTTAATATGTTACAATATTATCATCTCTTCTTATAATAATTTAATGTGTATAAATCTTTCTAAGGACTGTGAATTCCATTGCTTGTACAGACTGCATTTTATAATTTTTTTGTATGGAAGCTGTGTAACTTTAGACAAAATATTTATTGTCTTTAGGTCCCAGCTTCCTTGTCTATAAATTGGAGACAAATATAGTGCCTAAAACCTTAGGGTTGGTTTTCTGTTCTCTCTTAGCTTTATTCTATAGATTTTTGAAATTAATAAATGTAAACTGTTTAGTGTAATGACTAACATATAGTAAGTACTTAATAAATGTTAGCTATTAAAATTATAATGCTGTACATGTAAAGTGCTGAATATCATTGTTATGGGCATTTAACTTAGTAAGGCTCTATAATTCTCATGAAAATCACTTCCAGATTTTTATATTCAAGTGAAATGATTCTTAAAATTTTTTTGAAAATCCTGCTTTCATAATCTATTGCTGCTTTACAAACCAAAACTTACTGGTTTAAAGCCACAGTGATGCACTATTTTTCACATTTCTGTGTGCTAATTGGGTGGCTCTAGTCTATGTATTGTCAGCTGAGGTCTCTCATATGACTGCCTTCAACTGGAAATGTAGCCTGTGAACTTTGGCTTTCTTCCAAAGGGCCTCTCTCTTCACGCGGCGTCATCCTCCAGGGCTATTCCACGTGCCACCTTTTCTAGCGACCCTGTCTGGATCTGGTTCCAAGATGGAGTTTTCTAAGAAGACAGCTTGAATGTACAAGCCCTCAACAAACGTCCACTGGTAATGTCCATTGACCACAGCCAGACAGATGGCCAAGCCCAGAGTCCTTGCAGAAGGAGTTATACAGTTAGTATTGAGAGGCATACTTTTGTACGGGCCACCACCAATGCACTAGTCTGACACATTCCTACACATTCTTTCTTTTTCTACATTTTTATTGTATTTTTCCATTACCATTTAGTCCCCTTATAGCCCCTTCCCCAACAATCAACACACAGTGGTCCATGTCCATGAGTCCTTTTCCCTTTTTTGCTCAATCCCTCCATCCCCTCACCTCCCTTCACCCACTTGACATCATCCTGCTCTTCATCAGTGAATCTGTCCTCATTTTCCTTGTTAGTTGAGTTTGTTCATTAGATTCCCCATATGAGTGAAATCATATGATATTTGTATTTCTCTGACTGTCTTATTTCACTTAGCATAATGTTCTCCAGGTCCATCCATGCTGTCACAAAGGGTAAAATTTTCTTCTCCTTTACAGCTGAGTAGAATTCCATTGTGCAAATGTTCCACAGTTGTTCTATTCACTCACCTATTGATGGACACTTGGGCTGCTTCATATTTTGGAAATTACAAATAACTGCAATGAACATAAGGATGCTTATGTTCAAATTAGTGCTTGGGATTCCTTCAGATATTTTCCCAGAAGTGGGATTGCTGGGTCAAAAGGCAGGTCCATTTTTAATTTTTTGAGGTATCACTGCTTTCCACAGAGGCTACACCAATCTGCATTCCCACCAACAGTGCAAAAGGGTAACCCCTTTCTCCACATCCTCACCAGGACTTGTTGCTTGTTGATTTATTGATGATGGACATTCCGACAGGCATGAGTTGATATCTCATTGTGGTTTTAATTTGCATTTCTCTGATGATTAGTGACTTTAGTGACTTTGAACATCTTTTCATGTGTCTATTAGCCATCTGTATGTCCTCTTCAGAGAAGTGTCTATTCAGGTCCTTTGTCCATTTTTTAATTGAGTTGTTTGTTTTTTCGGTGTTGAGTTTTATAAGTTCTTCATAAATTTTGGATATGAATCCCTTATCAGATGTATTAGCAAATATGTCCTCCCATTCCGTGGACTGTCTTTTTATTTTGTTGATGATTTCCTTTGTTGTGAAAAAGTTTTTTAGTTTGAAGTGGCCCCATTTGTTTATTTTTCTGTTGTTTCCCTTGCCTGGGAGATATATCTGATAAGATATTGCTATGAGCAATGTCCAACATTTTGCTGCCTATGTTTTCTCCTATGATTTTTATGGTTTCAGATATAACATTTAAGTCTTTAATCTATTTTTAATTTATTCTTGTATGTGGTATAAGAAGATGGTCTATTTTTATTTTTTAGCAAACTTCTGTCCTATTTCCCAACACCATTTATTGAGTAAACTATCATCAGCTCACTCTTTGTGCTTGCTTCCTCTGTCCAATATTAATTGATTATAAAGGCGTGGGTTTATTTCTGGGCTCACTCTTCTGTTCCATTTATCTTTGTGTCTATTTTTATGCTAGTACCATGCTGTTTTGATTTCTATGGCCTTATAGTATAGTTTCATATTAGGTAGCATGATTCCTCCAACTTTGTTCTTCTTTCTCAGGATCACAGTTGCTACGTGGGGCCTTTTGTGGTTCCATCTAAATTTTTGAAATATTTGTTGTAGTTCTGTGAAATACATCATTGAAATTGTGATAGGAATTGTGTCGAGTCTATAAATTGTTTTGCGTAGTACAGACATTTTAATGATGTTAATTCTTCCTATCCATGAACACAGCATGAGCTTCCACTTCTTTGTATCTTCTTCAATTCTTTCTTCAGTGTCTTATAATTTTCTAAGTATAGGTTTTACATGCTTTATTAGGTTTATTCCTAGGTATTTTATTCTTTTTGTAGCAATTATGAATGGGAATGTTTTCCTAATTTCCATTTCTGTTAGTTCATTACTGGCATATAAAAATGCAACTGATTTCTCTATATTAATATTATATCCTGCTACTTTGCTGAATTCATTTATCAGTTCTAGTAGTTTCTTGGTGGACTAATTGGGGTCCTGTATCTATAGTATCATGTCATCTGCAAATAAAGACAGTTTTACTTTCTCCTTTCCAATTTGGATGGCATTTATTTCTTCTTGTTGTTTGACTGCAGTGGCTAGGACTTCCACTACTATGTTGAACAAGAGAGGTGAAAGGGGACATCCCTGTCTTTTTCCCAGTCTTAAGGGGAATGCTTGTAGTTTTTGCCCATTGAGTATGATGCTGGCAGTGGATTTGTCATATGTGGCCTTTATTATGTTTAGATATGTTCCCTCTAATCCCACTTTGCTGAGAGTTTTTATCATAAATGACTGCTGGATTTTATCAAATGATTTTTCTGCATCTATTGATGTGATCATGTAGTTTATATCATCATTTTGTTTATGTGATGAATCACATTTATTGATTTGTGAATGCTGTACCAAGCTTGCATTCCTGAAATAAATTCCACTTGAACCTGTTGTATGATCTTTTTGATTCATTGCTGTATTCAGTTTGCTAATATTTTGTTGAGAATTTTAGTGTTTATGTTTATCAGGAATATTGGTCTATAATTTTCTTTCTTTGTAGTGACTTTGTCAGGTTTTGGAATTAGGATAATGCTGGACTCATAAAATGATTTTGGGAGCTTTCCCTCCTCCTTAATTTTATGAAATAGTTTGAGAAAGACAGGTGTTTTTTTCTTCTTGGAATGTTTGGTTTCATTCACCTGTAAAGCCATCTGGTCCAAGGCTTTCATATGTTGGGAGTATTTTGATTACTGCTTCAATTTCACTAGGGGTAATCTATCTTTTCAGATTCTCTGATTCTTCCTGATTTCATTTTGGAAGATTGTATGTTTCTGGGAATTTAGCCATTTGGTCCAGATAGTCCAGTTAGTTGGCATATAGCTGTTCATAATATTTTCCTAAAATCCTTTGTATTTCTTTGGTGTGAGTTTTTATTTATTTATTTATCTTCCATTTCTGATTTTATTTACTGGGGTCCTTTCCCTTTTTTTCTTGATGAGTCTGGTTAAAGGTTTGTCAATATTACTTATCTTCTCAAAGGACACTACATAATGATAAAGGGAACAATCCAACAAGATGTTATAAACCTAGGAACCATTTACACGTTGAACATAGGAACACATAAATATGTGAAACAAATCTTTTTTAAAATTATTTTATTATTGTTCAATTACATTCGTCTGCATTTTGCCCCCTCCACTCCCCCCGACCCCAGCCAAACCCACCTCCCTCCCTTGCTTCCACCCCCATCCTTGGTTTTGTCCATGTGTCCTTTATAGTAGTTCCTGAAAACCCTTCTCCCCATTATCCCCTCCCACCTGTCCTCTGGTTACTATCTGTTTGTCCTTAATATCAATGTCTCCAGTTATATTTTGTTTGCTTCTTTGTTTTGTTGATTAGGTTCCACTTAAAGGTGAAATCATATGGTATTTGTCTTTTGCTGTCTGCCTTATTTCACTTAGCATAATGCTGTCCAGTTCCATCCAAGCTGTCACAAAGGGTAGGAGCTCCTTCTTTCTCTCTGCTGTGTAGTATTCCATCGTGTAAATGTACCATAGTTTTTTTATCCATTCATTTACTAATGGGCACTTAGGTTGCCTCCAGCACTTGGCTACTGTAAATTGTGCTGCTATGAACATTGGGGTGCATAGGTTCTTTTGAATTGGTGTTTCAGGATTCTTAGGGTATAATCCCAGCAGTGGAATTGCTGGGTCAAAAAGTAGTTCCATTTTTAGTTTTCTGAGGAAATTCCATACTGTTTTCTACAGTGGTTGCACCAGTCTGCACTCCCACCAACCGTGCACTAGGGTTTTCTTTTCTCCACATCCTCTCCAACACTTGTTTGTTGATTTGTTCATGATGGCCATTCCGACCAGTGTGAAGTGGTATCTCATTGTGGTTTTAATTTGCATTTCTTTGATGGCTAGTGATGCTGAGCATCTTTTCATATATCTTTGGCCCCTCTGTATGGCCTCCTTGGAGAAGTGTCTGTTGAAGTCTTTTGCCCATTTTTTGATCAGATTGTTTGTTTTCCTGGAGTGGAGTCATTTGAGCTCTTCATATATTTTGGAGATCAAACCCTTGTCTGAGGTAACATTGGCAAATATGTTTTCCCGTGTAGTTTGTTCTCTTTTTATTTTAATGCTGTTTTCTTTAGCCATGCAGAATATTTTTAATTTGATAAGCATTTGTTTATTCTTTCCTTTATGTCCCTTGCTTTAAGGGACATATCAGTGAAGATGTTGTTGCATGGAATGTCTGAGATTTTCCTGCCAATGTTTTCCTCTAGGACTTTTATGGTGTCTCAACTTACATTTAATCTTTTATCCACCTTGAACTTATTTTTGTTTATGGTATAAATTGATGATCAAATTTCATTTTCTTCATGTAGCTGTCCAGATCTCCCAACACCATTTGCTAAAAAGGCTATTTTCACTCTACTTTATACATCTTCCCCCTTTATCAAATATTAATTGACCATAAAATATTGGCAAACCGCATCCAGCAATACATTAAAAAGATCATACACCATGATCAAGTGGGACTCATCCCAGGGATGCAAGGATGGTACAATATTCACAAATCAACAAACATAACACATCATATAAACAAAAGAAAAGACAAAAATCACATGATCATATCAATAGCATAGGAAAAAGTATTTGATAAGGTACAGCATCAATGTATGATAAAAATACTTATCAAAGTGGGAATAGAGGGAGCATTCCTCAACATAATAAAGACCATATATAAGAGACCAACAGTCAACATCATACTCAATGGGCAAAAACTTAGAGCTTTCCTACTAAGATCAGGAACAAGACAAGGATGTCCACTTTCACCACTCCTATTCAACATAGTATTGGAAGTCCTAGCCACAGCAATCAGACAAGAAAAAGATATAAAAGGCATCCAAATTGGAAAGGAGGAAGCAAAACTGTCATTGTTTGCAAATGACGTGATAGAGTACATAGAAAATCCTAAAGACTCAACCAAAAAACTACTTGACCTAATAAGTAAATTTGGCAAAACAGCAGGATACAAAGCCAATATTCAGAAATCAAAGGCATTTTTGTACATCAACAATGAATCTTGATGGACATAAAGGTACAGGTCCACAGAAACACAGTCATAGTTGGGGATTTTAACATCCCTTTGACTTCAATAGATAGACCTTTCAGGCAGAAAATTCAACAAGGAGACAGCAGCTTAAACTACACACTAGAGCAAATGGTTTAATTGTTATCTTCAGTGCATTTCACCCAAAATCAGAAGATAGCAGAATACATATATTTTTCTCCTTTTTTTTATTTTAGACTTTATTCATTTACTTTTAGAGAGAGGAAAAGGGAGGGAGAAAGTAAGGGAGAGAAACATCGATGTGGGAGTTACATCAATCAGTTATCTCTTGCACACCCCCAACTGGGGATCTGGCCTGCAACCCAGGCATATGCCCTGACTGGGAATTAAACCAGTGACCTTTAGGTTTGTAGGCCATCACTCAGTCCACTGAGCCATACCAGCCAGTGCAGAATATACATACTTTTCAAGAGTACATGAAATGTTTTCTAGGATAGACCACATGCTAGGACACAAAACAAGTCTCAATAAATTTAAGAAGATTGAATTCATATCAAGCGTATTCTCTGATCACAATACTGTGATGCTAGAAATCAATCACAAGAATAACCCTGAAAAACATGCAAAGATGTGGAAGCTAAATAACATGTTATTAAACAATAAATATATCAACAAACAACATCAAGAAGAAATCAAAAGATATCTTGAAACAAATGAAAATGAGGACATGATTCAAAATCTGTGGGACAGTGGGAAAGCAATTTTAAGAGGAAAATTCATAGCATTACAGGCCTATCTCAAAAACAACAACAATAACACAACAACAATAACAACAACAAAAACCCTCAAATAACAATCTAACTTCACACTTAAAGGAACTTAAAAAAGAACAACAAAGCCCAAAGTGAGTAGAAGGAAGGAAATGATAAAGATCAGAGAATAAATAAATTAAATAGAGTCTTAAAAAAAGTGATACAAAAGATCAATGATCCCCATGCATTTTCATGTATAAACCTCTTTCATAATCAATGAGAAGATGCCAAATAACTGATGTTATAGTCTTTAGTCCTGTGAATAGTGAAAGCAAAATTGGAATTAACTAAAAGTTCCTGTCAGTCTGATTCTCTGGACCATATGTGCATGGCCTTATCATATGATGAGAATTTAGAAATAGTGACAGTCATTAATGAACTAGGGAAAAGTGAATAAATTATAATCCCATAATTATCAATTTCAGTCTACCTCGTTATGTACTGAAAAAAGAAAGTGCCACAGATTATGACAATCATTCATCTAACAACACACATATAACACCATCATCATTATTAACAATTACATTTTTGTTAACATTTTCTCCCTGAAGTTTCCATTTGAAAGCCAATGATAATTTCATTTTGAAATCAGTTCTATGAATGGTTCCAGTAAAAATTTTGTTTCTGAAATCAGCGCCCCCCTGATAAAAAAATGGCCTATTTCACTTTTTCCTTGTTCCTTTCCTCTGTCCTTCTGGGGGTGAAAAATAAAAAGCTATATACAAAAAATATATTATTTTATGCCTATAAAAATTATAAGCAAGATTTAATTATACTGCTCTAAGATATTCATTGCAAATTTATGATTTAAAGATATTCCATTTTTTATTTATGTGTAATTCCCATACTCACAATGTAAATACTTACAGTTAATTATTTAAAACTTCACACATTAATGCTAGCACCATGAAAATATAATAATAAATTTACATTAATAAGAGATTCTTTGAAAAATTATTTAGAAGTGGGAAAGGAGAAGAATGTCATATAACTGTGGGAGCCAGAGGCTTAAGCTTTGGTGCCTCTCATTTACCCAGGGTACTTCAAAGAAAAATTTCACATAATCATAAGTTTTTGTAAAATTTACAAAATGAGGATATTTTAAGTTACCTTAGAACCTTTTTGTCTTTCCACTCTGAATTCCCCTTAATTACACTGTCCCCTCACATTAGGTGGTATTTTTGTGGCTGTGGCATTCGTATACTCTGGTAAGAAAAAGTTAGTCAGAAATATATTTAGTTTGGGTTTTGTGGGATGTATATATATGGTTTACGGTCTCATCAATGTATTGCTAAGTTCTTGATAGTCATCTCAGTGTAGAAAAGGCTTTCAGAAATACATGTTCTGATAAACACTATATGCACACTCCCTCACTGTGGTGAAGGAAGGTGTAGGTCAAGGTCCTATCTCCACATAAATGTATCTTACAGTATCTGGCATGAAAGTTTGTTGGTAGTTCAGGAAATACACACTTTAAAATATATGGACTAAATTGTCTTTCTATTCTGAAGTGTAATCAAAAATGTATATTAGGACTTCTGGTTAAGACGGTGGTATAGGTAACATGGCTCACCTCCTTGCACAACTATATCAAAATTACAACTAAAATATAGAACAACCATCAGTCAGAACCATCAGAAATTGAGTTGAATGGAAGTCTAGCATTGACGGAATTTAAAAAACCACATCCATCCAGACTGGTAGGAGGGGCGGAGATGCAAAATGGGCTGGTCCCACATCCACATGGGGTGGATAAAATTTGGGAGGGATATGTTGGGAATGAGGAGTCCCAGCCCTATACCAGGACCCCCATCCCAGGGCTCCAGGGTCAGGACGATAAGTCCTCATAACTTCTAGCATCAAAAACCAGTGGGGATTGAGTCAGCAGAAGAAACTTGTGGAGTCCCAAGCAGTTCCCCTTAAAGAACCTACACACAAACTTACTCAGAAGCACTCCCTCTGAGCTCTAGCAAACAGAGCAGCAGCTTGAAAGGCCACCAGTAGCATACAGGGAGGAAGTAAGTATCTGGCATAAAGGCGGGAGTTAGGGGGCAGCTTTCTCCCAGACGGAAAGTTAGGTAGAGGCCATTGTCCCTTTTCTGAGCCCTCCCCCTACAGAGCCACAGATCCAGCAGGCTGGTGCCATACCTGAGACTCCATCAACTGGGCTAACACTGTTTGCCTTGCCCTGGAGATCTTCTGAGATTCCATCCCACCCAACTTATGGGCCCACCCAAGCATGACTTTTCCATATGAATGCTTAGTCATGGCTCGTGTTTCACAAATTCCTAAATCCAACCAAACAAGCATCAGCCAGCCTAAGTAAACCCTTAGTCCCAATACCTATTGCTAAGAGGCTCCAGGCCTGGCACTAACAGCAGCCAGATTAGAATCACTGCTTGGCTTTGCCATAGAATCTCCAAACCCAGCACAAGTAGCAGCCATCTCAGATTGTTTTATAGCTCATGCAGGGTGACCCCAGGCAGAACACAAGTAGGAATTGACCTTGGCCTGCACCACCTGGGAAACCCCAGAGCCTGTACACCAATTGGACAACTAGAGACCACATTGGAGTACCACCACCCTGCCTGCCCCTGCACAGCCTATCCTCCATGGGGGCAGAGGATGGTGGTCAGCGGTCCAGCTAGCTGGCCTAGGCAAACCTCTCCCGTTGACCTGCCAATAGTAATCAAGGCTCAACTACAAGGTGAGCGTATACTCAGCCCACACAAAGGGTGCACCTCAAGTACCCAGTTTGGGTGATATGGGGAGGTTATGCCACTGCCTAAAGCACACCTACCACATTAGGTCATGATACCAAGACAGGGTGTCATAGCAACTCTATCTAATACACAGAAACAAACACAGGGAGGCTGCCAAAATGAGGAGACAAAGAACCGTGGCCCAAATGAAAGAACAAAACAAAACTCCAGAAAAAGAACTAAAAAAATGGAGATAAGCAATGTATCAGATGCAGAGTTAAAAACAGTGGTTACAAGGGTGCTCGAAGAACTTAGTGAGGACCTCAGAGGCATAAAAATGATCTAGTCAGAAATGAAGAATACACTAATTGAAACAATGAACAATTTACAGGGAAGCAACACTAGAGTGGATGCAGCCAAGAATCAAATCAATAATTTGGAACATAAGGAAGAAAAAACAACCAATCAGAACAACAACAAGAAAAAATGTATCCCAAAAAATGAGGGTAGTGTAAGCACCCTCTGGGACAACTTCAAGAGATCCAATATTTGCATCATAGAAGAAGAAGAGAAAAAGCAAGAAACTGGAAATCTCTTCGAAAAACTAATGAAAGAAAATTTCCCTAATTTGGTGAAGGAAATAGACATGCATGTCCAGGAAGTACAGAGAGTCCCAAACAAGATGGATGCAAAGAGGCCCACTCCAAGACATATATTAATTAAAATGTGAAAAGGTTAAAGTAAAGAGAGAATCTTAAAAGCAGTAAGAGAAAAGAAATTAGTTACCTACAGGGGAGTTTCCATAAGACTGTCAGCTGATTTTCCAAATGAAACTTTGTAAGCTAGACAGGATTGGCAAGAAATAGTCAAAGTTATGAAAAGCAAGGACCTACAGCCAAGATTGGTCTACCCAGCAAAGATATCATTTATAATCAAAGGGCAGATAAAGAGCTTCCCAGACAAGAAAAAGCTAACAGAGTTCATCATCACCAAACCACTATTATATGAAATGTTAAAGGGGCTTATTTCAGAAAAAGAAGATCAAAACTATGAACAATAAAACGGCAATAAATGCATATTTATCAACAGAACAGAGACAGAATCATGGATATGGAGAGTGTTTTGATGGTTGCCGGATGGGACTGGGGTATGGGGGAACAGATAAAGAGAAGAGGGGATTAAGAGCACAAATTGGTAGGTACAGAGTTAGCCATGGGGATGCAAGGTACAGTACAGGAAATGGAGCAGCCAAAGAACTTAAATGCATGGCCAGTGGTGTGGGGATTGCCTGGGGGAGTAGGGGGTCTGGGTGGAAGAGGGAAAAATGGGGAAAATTTGGGACAACTGTAATAGCATAAACAATAAAGTATAATTTTTAAAATGTACACCAAAAAACTATTGGGAAGGAGTAATGTACACTCATATATCAGGCAATGAAGTAATAAAAAGTATATATTTTCTTTGTAGATTTTGTGATATTTACAGTATTTGTCATCTTTAAACTTTGGTGAACTACTGTGATTCTTCTCTTCAACCTAAATATATATTCAGCAATTTGGAAATAGTACTTCTGCATTCTCTTTGAAAATGTTCCCAAACTGTATAACCAAATGTGGATTTCCTCCCAATGGTACCTAATCTGTGATACAGTGAAACCCTCTTCTATTTGAGGGGATAGCTATGGGACAATAATGAAATCATGTTGAGTAAATTCTCTCCTTGCTTTCAAATTTCCATTTTTCTTCTCTTTACTCAAGAAGACTGATTCATTCATCTATAAAATGTGACTCTAGTCTCTTACTTTCACTTTAAACTCTAACACACAGGATTATAGATGAATTTTGGCCAGAGGTAGACCATTAATCCTGACTGACTGACTGTATTAGTCTTCTCCAGAGAAATAGAACCAATAGAATGGGGGAAACAGAGATTTATTTTAAGGAATTGGCTCACACAACTGTGGAGGCTGGCAAGCAGGAAACCTGCAGGGGTTTGTTTTTATGCCAACAGAGGCCTGTAGGCTGGAGACCCAGGGAAGAGTTGATGCTTCAGCTTTTGTCTGAAAGCTGCCTGCCAGCAGAATTTCCTCTTCCTCAGGGAAGTCAGTCTTTTTTCTTCAGCTGTGGTGGGATGAGACCCACCCACATTAGGGAGGATAATCTGCTTTACTTAGAGTCTACTGATTTAAATGTTAATCTCATCAAAAAATACCTTCACAGCAACAGACTATTGTTAGATCAAATATCTGGGTATGGTGGCCTAGCCAACTGGACACACCCAGTTAACCATCACACTGGTAAACACACAGTGAAGGTGAGAAGGAGTATTGCCACATTTACTGAAGTCATGACGTGAAAATATACATGCCATATTCTATTTATTTGTGGGAGGATGGAGTCCAGGAAACTGAGTATCAAAATGAACAAAGAGGGGACGGCCCAGACGAAGAACACACAAGGGCTTGTCTGTAGATATGGAGCATAGAAAGAACGTTGAGATTTGGGCCAGGTTATGAGGTGGACCCAGTCCCTAGGACCACCTAGAAAAAAATAAACTACTTTGAATTATATTTCCTCCCATCTCTTACAGAACTCTGTGAAAAACAGTTCACAGCCATGTGAACCAAATTCCCTTACAGTCCTTATATCTTATAACTCAATTTAATGTTATTAAATAAGATTTAGAGAAGATGCAAGAAGAAATATTAAAACAAGAATATTTAATGATAAACTAGATTAGATGTGTTAGTGGCATATGCTACCTTTGGCCTCAAAGAGCCTATTAAATTACCATCTAGCCCTGGCTGGTGTGGCTCGGTGGTTGAGTGCCAGCCTACAAATCAAAGGGTCTCCAGTTTGATTCCCAGTCAGGGCACATGCCTGGGTTTCAGGCCAGGTCCCCAGTAGAGGGCGTGAGAGAGGCAACCACACATTGATGTTTCTCTCCCTCTCTTTCTCCCTTCTCCTCTCTCTAAAAATAAATAAAATCTTTAAAATAAATAAATAAACAAATAAATAATTTACCGTCTAAAAAAAAGACAGCTTTGAGAGGCAAAGGGAGTTTAAAATAAGACACTTTTTTGGTTCCCATCACATTTCAGAATAGCTGATTCTCTAAACACTGTTTCAAAGAACTGCTTGTAAATTAACTTTTAACAAGTGCTGACAGAAGTTAAACACAAAATAATCACCCCTTTTTCATCCAAAACTTCAACATTTTGAAATGGAGCTGTGGGGTAGAAAAATCTTTGAATAAATTTTATTAGATCACATGGCATCTTAAGAACATCCAATTGCTAAGTAGAAATCACCACACATTCCAGCATTCTTGTTAAGAGGTTTATGAGCCTGTGGTCTGGCCACAGACATCAGGTAAGCTACGAGGGGCGTTTACAAGTATACCCAGGAGCTATGGAGGAAGAAGCAGTCCGATGCAAACACTCCCTTCTCAGTGTGCCCAGCTGGCAGTACCTCCAGGTCTCTGTGCTCCATGGGGCCCCCAGGCTCCACCCAGGCCCCGCCCAGCCCTGTGCAGGCTGGCGTACAAGGCCAAGCAAGGTTATGTCATATATCAGATCTGTTTGTGCTGTGGTGGCCACCAACGCCCTGTTCCTAAGGGCGTGTGACCTCCGGCAAGCCTCTCCCTTACGGTGTTAACCAGCTAAAGTTTGTTCAAAGCCTTCAGTCCGTTGCCTGGGAACGAGCTGGACACCATTGTGGGGCTCTGAGAGTCCTGAATTCTTCCTGGGTTGGTGAAGATTCCACGTTCAAACTCTTTGAAGATGTCCTCATTGATCCATTCCATAAAGCGATGGAATCCTGAGCCCAGTGGATCACCAGGGAGGTGGTGCAAGGGCTGCCTTCTGCAGGCAGCAAGAGTGACCTTGGAGAAGGCACAAGACTCTGCGGCTCTGTTATTGCTAATATAAGTAATGTTCACAAAATTCTTACCTGAAAATAATTTAAAACAGTCAAACAAAAAGGTTTATGAACCTTTGAGTTTGTTTTTCTCAGCAAATATCACGCTCTCCATGCCACTGTGCAGTGCAATATGATAATATTGCCCATCAAATCCATCTTACACCCGTGTTCTCCTGTCAGTCTCTAACTTGACTCAACTCTGCAGTCTAGTGAAGGTCTGTCTGCATATCTTGCTCCTCCTACGCATTATTCACTCTCCAGCTCATGTGTCCTCTTTCTTTATTCTAATCCAAACCTAATACCTCATTCAAAGATCTGATCGAGTCTTAATCCCTTAATAAATGTGAGTGCATAGGAAAGAAGCACCAAGATAATAAGGCATTCAAAATTTGCAGCAGTGGTTTTACAGACCATCATCTCGCAAAACACTGGTTTCTCACATGCTGATCTGAGACATTTTAACTACTAGGATCTTAATATTGAAAGTCTTCTCCCAATTTTCATATTAAACATGTAATTAGTGCATAAAATTTTTGATGCTAAAGAATTTATTTTATCCATTTAAAGTAAAATTTCAGTGTCAGCTAATACCCGCCAGAGGACATAATGAATGTATTAATAAGTGAATACTAATAAAAATTGAAAAAATTATTCATTTTATTTTCTAGGGCTATTAGCTGTCACTACATTTTAAGTGACCATTCTCCTCACTTGAAAGGAATGCCCCCCCACATACATGAATATATCAACATTCTGATCACTTCCTAGCTTTTTTTTAATATTAATTTGAATAATTTTCTGATATTTCTTTTTTTTAAGAAAAGTATTGGCAATTCTTTAGGGTGAATTTCCAATTTTTATACATTTAGAGCAGGGACTGTGTCTTATTTATCCTGAATTCTTATAGTCACTTGCCAGTGCTTTGTGTGGACGGGGACTCAATATATACTTACTAACTAAATGAGTTATTGCTTATGTTTAATACTGTAATGATAGTAAAAATGTCCTAGTTCCTTTATGACAGAAGACCATGATCACACTCCCCAGTTCTTCCCCTCTATTTTTTTCTGATATTTCTATCAACTCAAAATTATTGAGCTAAAAGGGGATTCTAAGGAAAGTAACTTCACTTGAAACCTGTAGAATTTTGTTAACCGATGTCACCCCAAATGAATGCAATAAAAAAGAAAAGAAAGTAACTTCACAGGGTGATCTGATGACAAATTCCTAACTGGGGAGGTCATAGTAGGTAGTCATGCTCCTGCACAAATCCTAACTGCTGGTCTTTAATCAGAACCAAAGAGTAATTGAGACCAATGTTTTGTTTTGTGTGTATGTCACCCACCACACACGTTCACAAAAAATATTTTTTCTTGTGATTAGTACTTTTAAGATCTACTCTCTAAACTTTCAAATATGCAACAGGGCCCTGACCAGTGTGGCTCGGTTGGTTGCACATCATTCTGTAAACTGCAGAGGTCGCCACTTCAATTCCCAGTCAGGACACAAGCCTGGGATGCAGGTTCGACCTGGTCCGGGCACATAGGAGAGGCAACAGATCGATGTTTCTCTTTCACATCAATATTTCTCTCCCTCTCTTACTCCTTTCCCCTCTTTCTAAAATAAGTAAAATATTTTTGAAAAATATGCAATGCACTATTATATATTAACTATAGCCTCTGGCATGTATTTTATACTGACATCACCTCTCAATTCAGATGAGCCGCTTATAGAGAGTAGCTACCTTTGGACTGTGCTGGTCACGATAAAACAGAGTAAAGTGGTGCTTCAAATTCATAGCAAAGGACGATATGTGACCCCAGTTCATATTGTCCCCAGAGAGTACTTCCATAAAGTGCACCAGGAAGAAAAGCCCTCTGTCTGCCTTTTCCAAAGCTTTGCCTTTGAAAAATTTCTGACTTTTTCAGAAGTCAAGCTTAGTATTTTCTTTTAGGAAAACAATTTTCATTTAAACTCCTCTTCTCTCACTTTTATTAACAGCTTTACTAAGGAATGATTGGCATACAACAACTTACTTAAAGTGAGAAATGTTTAAGTTTGTTTTATTAAGAATAAAAGTCTTATATTTTCCCTACATGTCCTGCACTGTCCTGGCTTTTATTAATAATCTCAAGGAAGTCTTGCAACCTCTGAGGTAGGTAGTACCAGTGTTATTTACCCCACTTCTTAGATCAGGAAACAGGCTGAGAAGACTAAGGTTAACTGACAATGTGATTTGGCTAGGACTTGGGAGCACCTGAATCCTACACTGGGCAGGCTGCCCTCTTAGCCATACTGTCATCATGGCCACCTAACTGCATATCAGGAGGAACTAGGTTTGTATTATGGCACCGTGAAGTGCCAGAGGCAGAGATGAGAGGAGATGCTGGGAGATTCTAATATAACTACCTAGAAAATTAGAAGAAACAAAAACGTATGCAGATTTCTGACTCATCTCCCTTTCAAGTCAGCCTTTGCCTACTTACCTATATAGGCCTTTGACTATTCAGTCTCTCCTAACCTTGACATTTGTAAATAATGAGCTTTATAATAATTCTGCATAATGGTTGCTGAACACATTTCAAGGGGGAAGTACTTTTTAAAACAAAACAATGCAAAAGCGTCTAATTTTTAGTGTTATGCTTTCATGATATGTTCAAGAACTTTTAAAACATACTCAGTTTCCATGAGATGTAGTCTCCCCATAAGAGCAACTGCCAGAATACTTTAGAAGCACAAGGACCACCAGCATTTTCCATTTAAAGATGTTCCTACCCCTTAACCTGGCCACCACCATCCCACCTGCACGTTCATCACCACTAATGAAAATGGAGAGAACCCCACTCAAGCCTAAGTGGCGTGCTTCCTAGGCTCAAACATGTCTGAGCATTTCTGGCAAATAGATGAATCAGAGCCACAAGGAATCTGCTCGAGGGTGGGGAGAGAAGGGCGAAGAAAGACAAGGAAGTGAAACTCACTGTTTCTTTTAATAAAAATACCCTGGCTAAAGAGCGAGAGGAGTAATACTGTATGTGGCTCATTTTGTTCTGTGACTCCCACTCTTCCTGCCTGGAACCCTCCCACCTGCTCCACTCTCCCCCATCCTGCACCCTGGTCCCCCGCACCTTGCCAGAACCCGAGGGGAGAAGCCATCAACAGGAATGTAGGAGAGCTGCTTAGCACAAAGGTCTGAGAAATACTGGGCACCCAAATCAACACGGCCCTGAAACCTCCCACAGACGACAAAAGAGAGGGTAGGAACTTCCCTCATTTGGAGATGAAGCCCGTACAGATTTCAGAAACCAAAGAACCGAGTGAAGTCTTGGCACAACTAGAGCTCTGCATACCACCAGTGCCCAGGGCATTTCCAACCACGGATCAAAGCCCCAGTGACTTCAGCTGGCCTCAGCCTCTCAGGGCCATTATCCTCAGGGCCACATGTTCAGCAGCCACTTACTCACAAACTGGAGACACCAGGTGGCCTGCCTGTCCTCAGCGTCTCATGTACAGGAAGGAAAATGCGTGGTTGCATGGTGGCTAAGAGAATTCAGTATGAATACTTTCAGAAATGGACGGAAACTCCAAGAAATAGTTGGGATGCAGATAACTGGAGGCAGCTGGAGGATCTACAGAGGCAAGTACAAGCAGGATCAGAGAAATAATCTCCATGTTATGAGCCTAATTCCTCGCTTTGTGTGATCTTGACATGGGTTGCACAAGCACTGTGCTAATCGCACTGGGGTTACTCCCGCTCAATGTTGGTGCTCTGTGATTGTGCAATTATTTTTTCCTGACCTTGGGAAAGAAAATTAACATGTCAATGGAGGCCCAGGGAGACCACACGTGGGAGATGCCCTGGGATGAATTAGGGATTGTGTCTGATGACCCATCTTTTTTTTTCAATTACTTTATTGTTCTTCAATTACAGTTGTCTCCATTTTCTCCCCTCCCCTCCCCCCACCCCATCTAAACCCACCTCCCTCCCTTGCTTCCACCCTTCCCCTTGGTTTTGTCCATGTGTCCTTTATAGCAGTTCCTGAAAACACTTCTCCCCACAATCCCCTCCCCCTCCCCTCTGGCTATTGTTAGATTGTTCTTAATTTCAATGTCTCTAGTTATATTTTGCTTGCTCATGGATCGGAAGAATCAACATCATCAAAATGTCCATACTACCCAAAGCAATTTATACATTCAATGAAATCCCTATCAAAGTACCAATGGCATATTTCACAGATATAGAACAAACACTTCAAAAATTTATATGGAACCACAAACAACCCCAAATATCAGCTGCAATTTTGAGAAAGAAGAGCAAAGTAGGAGGGATCACAATCCCTGATATCAAACTGTATTACAAGGCCACTGTAATCAAAACAGCCTGGTACTGGCATAAAAACAGATATATAGATCAATGGAACAGAATAGAGAGCCCAGAATAAACCCAAGTCTCTATGGCCAATTAATTTTCAACAAAGGGAGCAGAAGCATAAAATGGAATAAAAATAGCCTCTTCAACAAACGGTGTTGGGAAATCTGGACATCTACATGCAAAAAAAATGAAACTCAAGCACTAACTGACACCATACACAAAAATAAATTCAAGGTGAATAAAAGACTTAAATATAAGTTGTGACAACTCATCTTGCAGGGGACACACTTCCTATCCCAGGTGGATCCTGATCCTGTACCCGAGAAATAAATACTGAATGGAAGGCGTCCCTTTAGTCGATTCTTAAAACAGGAAGGAAGGGAGCAAAGAGAATTGGTGTTTTGGCAATTAATTATTATCAATATAAGTGAGAACAAATGATGCCACCCAATAAATCCAGTTTAATTGTAATTGTTTTATCAAGGGTTCTTTTTAATGTTCCATGTTTGCATTAATAGAAATTTATCTCAGTTCCTCAGTCCTACAAGTGGGTGAGAAGTGAGTCACACTGTTTCAGAAATTCAAATCATGTTGCATAAATAAAGTTAAAAAATGATTCATCCTTTCAGATTTTTCTAAACCAGTTGCAGCTGAGCTGCCAGTAAGACTAACAGCAGGAGTATTTGTCCACAAGAGGGCACCAGAAGCTGACTTTCTTTATGTAATCTCCTTGGAGCTAGTGAAGATTTTTTAATTTGATGGCAAAGTCAAAGACAGGAATGAGTCAGATCTACGTATAAAAGCAATAGGCAGGTGTATCTTGTTCACATGTTTGTTTATGCTAATGCTTAAATAGTATTGAAATCTCCATAGTGGTTCAGGATGTAAAATATGTAAATAGCAACATCTGAGAAAGGGAGATAGTGGTATCATTCTACTTGAAATTGCCTTGCAGAATACAGTGGGTTTTTTGTTAATGAATTAATTTCAATAGGCTTTTCTCCAGTTAAAAGAAAACTCCGGGTATTTCAATTATTAGAATCATTGGTACATATCCTTTCATGCAATGACAAAACTGTTACACTAAACAACAAAAGCATGAATGAGGTACCTGCGGTGGTAAAAGTCATTGTTAATTTGCTAAGCAATACCAATCTTAAGGATTTGGGTTTTGAAATGAAGTTGTAATGTAGAATGTAAAGAAAAGGTTTTAGAATATTCTTTTACCAAAAGAGACAGCAACAAAGTTGTTTTTTAAAGGGTAAGAAAAACAAAAAATATGATCCAAATTAGTAGAAATTGATTTAAATAAGTGTTTAAAAAAAAAAAAAAGGTTAATTGTACTGTGGAACTGAGAGCCCAGATACTTTCAGCAGGAAAATGTCAAGCTGACGACTCTTCGGACAGGTGCACACCGAGCAGTTTAATTCAGATTATTCAGTCTCTCGCACCTGTGACCAGAACTGTATTAACAAGTTGTATTCCTTTATTGTACCTCGAATTTCTCCTTTCAGCACTTGAACTTGTGACCTGAACACCACGCCCTTTATTGTGGAAAAGTGGGGTGGTGGAGCACTTAGTCCTAGAGTTGTTTTGCTTTGTCTCGTTCTGTTTGAGCCAATCAAGCACACACAGAGAATTTAAAAGAACAAACAAATAGCTCAATTTAGAGCAACATGTTCAACTCCAAATCCACAGGGCAGTGGAAACTTGAAATAGACTAATTCGTCTCTCGGTTTTTTTGTTATCTGTTGCCACACAATCAGTTACTCCAACACATAGCAATTCAAAACAACACAGCTTTATTACTCACAGTTTCTTTGGGTCAGGAGTTCAGGAAAAGCTCAGCTGGTGGTTCTTGCTCAGAGTCTCATGGGACTGCAGTCAAGGTATCAGCCCTGGCTATAGTCATCTGAAGGCTTGATTGAGGCTAGAAGATCCACTTCCAAGACTGCTCACTCACACAGCTATTGGAAGGAGGAGGCAGTTCCTTTCCTATGGACTTCTCTGCAGCGCTGCTTCACAACACCGCAGCTGTCTTCACAACACCGCAGCTGGCTTCTTCCAGAGCGACTGATCCATGAGAACAGAGCAGAAGCCACATATCTTTTAGGACCTAGACTAGAAAGACACAATCATTTCCACAGTCCTATTGGTTATAGATGTCAGGCCTTTCCAATGTGAGAGGAGACTACATAAGGATGTGAATGCCAAGGCGGTAGAATCATTGATAACTATCTGGATAGGTGGTCCCATACCTGGCTCCTCCAGTGTTCACGGCACTCCCATATGGCCAACCTAGATGGAGGCAGGACAGATGATTCTCTGCCGAGGTCCCTTTTCTATCCCCTTCCTCCCACAGTGTTCAAGAATCTCTTTGTATCACTTTCTCCTCACTCTGACACCTTCAACCAGGCCCCATAATCTGTCACTGGGCATCTTCTTGCTTGGCTCTTTTATGTTTTATTGTCAAATGTTGTGGAGATTTTCATTACTGAGATAAGAAAATAAGGAGGAAAAAGTCTTCACTAAAGTCAATCTTTCAGATTCTCAACATAGGGCTATTAGCTTATTTATAATACCACGATTAACACCTCTTAATATTTCTCCCACATTTTATTACATTAAAGAATATTTGTCTCCCTGAGTCAAATTTCCCAAAACCCTGTTTCCTTGGTCTCCCTATGAGCCAGACTCCAGGGTAGGGCGGGGAAGGAAAACACACATCACCACACAACAGTAGTAATTTGTCAGTCATTTCTAAATTCTCCCTCACTATGCTTCTTCTCCAATAAAGTATAAACTCCATAAATGCAGACAGTGTCTGCTCATTCTCTACTTTAATCCCAGTAACCCCTCAGTGTCTGGCACATCACAGATACTCAAGAATCATTTAGAGTAAAACAGGCAGCCACCTCAATAATACTATCTGAGAAGCTAAAATTGTCTCCTCATGTTAATCTTTGTGAAGATTCATAAATCACTATTAAAATATAACTATGTGATCTGAGACATAATATATTAAATAATTTTAAAATATTGACCTCTTATATAATTAACTAGTATAAATGTTGATTTCTTGGTATGTATTTATAATGCACCATAACTTAAGAATAAATGCAAACTTTGTCATCCACAAAACCATTCGTTGAGCACCCACTCTATGAATGAAATCTTTCTAGGGTTGGTCAATCAATAAAATTATGCCTGTTAGCAGGACTCATTTCCAGATCACCCATGAGTTTAAATCTTTCCTGTTAGGTATGCATCCCGTAACGGAATGATTCACCAAGGCTGCCGCCTCACTGCAAACCCAGAGCTCCACACAGAGCGCCACCCTGGGCAATGGCGCTGCAGCCCCAGCACGCGGGGCTCTGGGCGGACTGGCGCCTACGGGGCCACGCGCCGCGCTCTGGCCAGTTCTCGGAGGAAGAGCGGCTTGTGCTGCCGTACGCAGTGCACCTCTCGTGGTGCTCCACTCAGCCCAAGAAGAGAGGACATATGCCGTCAGAGATTGTTCAGGGAGCAGGAAGAAATCTATCACTCTGGGTCCCAGCCAGAGTTAGATAACATTCACCAGATAATGCGAGGAGGAGAATTTATTTTTAAAGGAAGGAGTTTTGAAGATAGGGTGGATGCAGACACGCCTTATGGGATAGTGCGCGTCAGTGGGACAGTACTGCGCCAGTAGCCAGAAAAGGCGTACAAGAGAGCGTTGCCGACACCCAGATGGAAAAAGCTGTTCGCTGCCTCCTGGAGAGGAGCTGTGACCTTTCCCAACGCCCCCTTCTCTCTCCCCCAGTCTCATACAGAAGACAGGCAGGAGGTGCACAAAATATCCAAGACAGGACACAGAAAAGCTTTTATTCCTCTCCAAATCCTTCACACATAACCCAGTGCCTACAAGCTATGAGTCCTTAGCAAATGTTGTCTTATATGAAGCGAGCCTAATCCTCAACCCCCACTCCCACCCGTCTGTGATACCAGGCAGTTCACTTTAGGCCCTTCATGCTCAACTACCCCACCCCTAGCATCAGAATGATAATAAGAGGGACTCCAAAAAAAAAAAAAAAAGTGGATATATGCTGTGAATTCTACATCTCTAGACAAATACCTGTCCAGGAATATCCCTAAATGAACACTGTGTTACTAATGCTAAAATGTGATTGCTTAGGACTTTTAGTAATGAAAAGACAGTGCTGATTTTCTCCTTTAAGTTATTCTACTCAATAAAGTTGCCAATCTGAGGCAGAGGAATCTATATTTAATTCCGTGTTAATCAATCTATTTTTTTATGTAAAAAAATCAGTTTTACAAAAGAAAAATCTTGTTTAATTATTTGTTGAGACTTATTGCAACTGTGTAAAGATAGAACTGAGTTGTCCAAAATACTAGCCATTAGTCACATGTGGCTATTTAAATTTAAATTAAAATTAAATATAATTGAAAATTTAATTCCTCAATCATGCTTGTTACATTTCAAGTGTTCCGTAGCCACATGTGTTAGTGGAGAACAAACATTTCCATCTTTGCATAAAGTTCCACAGATGGCTCTGAGCCTAGATGAATGACCTCTCAAGATTCTCCCAGAATTATATTTGAAACTCACATGACTAAAATTAAAAATGACCACACTTGGGTTAGGCTATTCTGACCATGACTGAGGTATGATCATAACATTAGATTCAACCTATTAATAATGGCTATCAACATGAAATACTTGATTTTTAGAAAGAAGATGAGTATTGCTATATTTAGCTGCTGTTAGTTATATTTAACAGGAATGATGTAAAGTTTAAGCTCATAGAATCATGAGGATCCTTTTTAAGTTTCTTTCTTTCTGCTTATATAACAAGAAGTTCTATAATAAAAAGAATGATATTTTGCCAAGTGAAATCACTTATTTACATCTGTGTTAATATAAACAACACAACAGATGCAGGCCTAGGTATTCCAGATACGTTGGAATTTAATTTGCCACATCATTCAGCCCATATTATAGCACTAAGTGTGGCCTTATCACTTCTGGCAGGGTCTGAAGTAGGATGCTTTTTGTCGACTCCAGTTTTTGGCTACAGCTGAGAAAAACTGATGCATATCCTCATATCGTCCTTCCTGAAGGGCTTCCCCAATGCAAAGGCAACAGCATCTCACACGCAGCAGCCAGTGGCCTACTTAGGATGAACATTAGAGATTCATGGACAAGGAATCTTTGAAATGAATTCAAGGAGGACAGTGCGGTGTCTCCCTTCACCCCGCTGTGCAGAAGCAGGAAGTGCTGCGCTGCCCGAAGAAGTAATACAAGTAAAGGAGCCCTAAGAGAATCACTCAGAGAGATTCAGGTCTTCTGCAGGAGGCTTTTCACCACTCAGGTGGAACTTTGCTGAGTGGCAAAAAAAAAAAATGTGTAGCCACACTCATGAGAGTATTTGGGGACACTCTAACTTCTGCCCCCAGGAGTTGGGGGCATGCAGGAAGATGCAGACTAGAGCCAGACCAGAGGCCCTAAAGGGATTTGTAGGCAAGAGGGGCCTGGGGCAGCCCAGAATGGCAGGGAAAGGAGAGAGACCTACAAGAGGAGTGGCCTGCATTTGCAACGATCAGCTGAATCCAGATGCATTTTTCCCAGGTTCAATCTGCCTGACCTGAAAGACAGCCTCTCAAGTCTAGTGTCAGGGCAGGAGCTGGGACAGGGATGTTGGAAAGTGTCAGCCAGTGATGGAAATACTTTGCAAGTATCAAGAAACTACAGAGATGACTGTGGAGGCAGAAGAGGGCAAAGAACTCACAAAATCCTCCAACAACAGAGAACAGCTGATGCCTGCCAAAATCGAGAGGAATCAGGACCCAAAATACAATCCCAGAAGGAAGACCAATACTTAGTAATAGGTAGTAACTCAGTAGTAATATACAGAACAACTAATAAGTGTTGAATAAATGCTTCATATCGATTAACTCATATAAGGCTTAGGACCAGAAATAATTATTCAAATTAAATCATAAATGAGGAAATTGAGACACTATGGAGTTATAACCAAAGTCACAAAGCCAGTGAGTGGTAGATGGTCTAACACCAGGTATCTAATTACGAAATCCATGCTCTTCACTGCTGTCCTTTACTGCTTCCCTTCTTACCCCTTAGCTGCTCATCACACTCTCTGCCTGAACACAGAAGAGCCAAAGCACAGGGAGTGGAGAAGCGGAAAAAGATTTGAAATAAAGAGATGGAAAGAAAAGCGAACATTTCCCCCTGCTGCCCACATCACTGATCCCTAAAACAGGATCAGGGTGGATCCTAAAGGCAAAAAAGTTTACACTGGAAGCAAGGTTAAAATGTTGCTTTAGATTGAACTCTTAAACACTTGTTAATGACTGACAAACTATAAGATCTGTTTTAAATGCTATCAAATACTGGGGAAGGAAAATTAAAAAAATCAGGTGTGACATGTGATAGAAGAAAAATAAGGCTATCTTCTAACCTCACTTCACTGAATCCAGAGCAGTCAATAAATGTTTCATTTTGATAGCTATTTTTAACAGTTAGACAATGTGCAAATAGCTCTGCTATGCAGATCAATAAATAAACCCTTCAAGGTGGAATGAAGAGGAATTTTAGTCTTAGGTTTATCAGAATATAAGTCTGGAAAGACTTTGGAAAGTTATCTATTATCCTTTCAATAGACAATAATTCTAAACTATCAATAAAAATCATTAAATGTTTTTTATTTTATTAAAAGATTTTCTCTAAATAAAATATTTTAAAATAAATAAATAAATAAACCTAGTTAACATATCATGGCTGCCATAGCACAATGGGTTGAGTGTTGTCCTGCAAAGCCAAAGATTGCAAGTTCGATTCCCAGGCAGGGCACAAGTCTGGGTTGCAGGCCTGGTCCCCAGTTGGGGTGCATATGAGAGGCAACTGATACAACCGACCGATGTTTCTCTCACATACCAATGTTTACCTCCCTCTCTTTCTCCCTACCTCCCCTTCTATCTAAAATAAATAAAATCTTAAAAATAAATCAATAAATAATGTTTTCTTGGTTTTTTTCAGCACACAATAAATTATATAGAAATGAAGAATAACTACCATATTTTTCAGACTACAATATGCACTGGACCATAAGGAGCTCCTAGGTTTTAGAGGAGGAATAGTAAAAAAAAAAAAAAATTGAAGCATAAAATATGGTAAAACATTTAATAACATAAATAACATAATATTTCACCAATGTAAATGTAAACAGCCAGGTAAGCTACATTTGGACTATAAGACGCACCCCCATTTTCCTCCCAAATTTGGGGGGGAAAGTGCATCTTATAGTCTGAAAATACGGTAATTGCTGTAGAAGTTTTCAGAGTAATTGAAGCTTAGTGGTGATCTAAGAACACAAAAGAATAAACTAATAGAATATTGATTTCCATGTCTTCTCAAAACTTCACAAGTACCAAAATTTGCAACTTCAAAAATTATATTTCCTCATCAACTGCTTATCCTCTCACTTCAATTCTGCCAATAGGATAAATGGCTTTCAAACTAATGAAAGCTATAGAATAAATGGAAAAATATTCTGACTTCCAGAAACCCACAATAGTTTGGAGAAGTTTGAAATAAGTTGGATATGCATTTTTTCAAGCTGCATGTCTAGCAGATTACACATAAAACATTCTCAATAGTTATTGAGGGGGAAAAAGCTGTCAAAAACTTACTGATATTTTGAACCAGATTATTCTTACCTGAAAGCCTACCCAGTATAGTGAGTCTTGAATAAAAATGTTTGGTCAATAATTTTTGATTGAGTAAATGACATTCCTATTTCACATCAAAAGTGGTCTCAAGAAAGAAGCCTTGTTAGAAAACCTAAATTGTCTATAGAGTCTTTAAAGCTGATTAATCTTGGAGAGGATATAATCTCTAGATGAGAAAAAAAAAAAAAACACCTGAAAAAATTTTAAGTTGCTGAAACCCTAAACAATGGCTCAGTCTGGGGACTGCAATTGTGCTCACAAAGGACACAAATATAACAGCTGCCTCATTTCACTTCCTTCCTGACCTTTTATAACTTTCTAACTGTATATGCTATTCCAAAATTAATTTTTTCACCAGCTTTCCATTTTTAAGTGAGGGCAATATTAAAAGGAGTCAATATTAGTTTTACCTAACAGCAATAAAGGCTTAGGCCATCTATTCAGAAATTCTGATTTTTAATCTATCTTGGGTGAACCTGGGGTATAAGTATTTTTAAATAGTCTCCCTGGGATGAGAACCACTGCTCTGGCTCATTTGTATATTCAGGTTTGGCTCATTATTCCTTTAAAAAGGCCTTCAATCTAAACCAAACAGAAGAGATATATGCAACCCACCACTTAGTATCTCTACAAGCAGTCAGCCTTCAATGTCCCAACATTCCTGAAATTCTACAACTATGCCATTTCTTGAGTATTCACTGTAGTTTTCCCAGAACAGTACATGCCTTAATTGGGAGCAAAATTTTCATAAATAAATCATAAATACAATGTAAAATCTGGTTCTTTAAAGACTGTTAAACATATTCAGTGCCCAGACACGAGGTATTTGTCATACCCTAGTTGAAACTGCAATTAGGACATTGTTTTTTAGTTCAAATGACCCTCATTACAAATTTAGATAGTATTCATCGAAATGACACATTTGAATGACATTTGAATCCACATGCATTTCTAATTTATTTCTATGGATATTCCACTTGAATTTGCCATTGGTTAAACAGTAGCTGATGATTCTTCAGTTGCCTTCTTTGGATAGGAAATTAGTCCTCACTGCCTTCAGAGAAGCTGTAAGGCTGGTGTAATCAGGAGCCCTGGACACGTAAGCCAAAGCCAATCATTATTTCAACTGGATTTTCACTTGATGACAGAATCAGGAGAAATTTCATTCCCAATAACATGGCATGCAAAACTGCATAATAATGGCCAAGGGAGAGATGAAAACTGAGTAGGAAAACTCATTTTCCATTTTTTATCAAAGGTTTTTCAATCTGCAAGTCCTTTCAGCTTTTCTATTCAAATGCTGATGTTAAAATTAAATATCAGTTTTGGTGTGCTTTATTCAAGAAAACACCACATTATTTAACCAGCATTTATAGTACCACTCATGCATTTTCTCATTCCCATGGAAAGTCCATGAGGCAGAACATCCCTCTTTTAAAGACTGGTAAGGCAAGGTTCAGAAATATTTAATGATTTTTATTCAGTGTCAAACAGCAAAATTATAGCAAAGCAAACACTATCCTTAAATTCCTGATTTTTGCTTCATCCCTAATATAAATGTTAACATATATCAGTCAAATGCATGATTATTGTTCTCACTAATTGATCAAATAGTATTATTTATCATTTGCCTAGCACCATAAGCTCGATAAGGATGCAAAAGAGTAATAAAAATAACCTCATAGAATTTCCAGTCTGGCCAGGTAACTATCAATTTCAGTTAGTTTTAAATTTTAAATTCTGATTTTTTTTAAAGTTAGCATTTTCAGTAACACTATGGTAGATGTAAGTTGGCAAATGAGAATGTGAGAAATACTACAAAACTAATTATTTGACTTCAACAAATGAAAAGTGTGGGGGGGGGATAAAAGAGGAACAGAAATCAACAGATTAAAATCACTATGGGAAATGTTCACCAAATTTAATATGTGGGTCTCATTTAGGTCTTAATATGAGTAAATCTACTGAGGGAATTTGAACACTGACTGGGCATTTAATGACAAGGAAGCATTTCTTTGAGGAGTGACAATGTTACTTAGGCACATTTTTAAAAATACTTCTCAGCTTTTAGAGATAAAATTAAAAACTTAGCAACCAGTTAATAATGGCTAGCAAATACTGGGCATTTCATAGTTTCCAAGGACTATACTCAGTATTACACATGTTATCCCATTTAGAACTCATAACACTAAGTATCGGGTGTCATTTTACAGAGGAAACACTGAGATCCAGATTTCTTAAGGCTCATACTCCGGATCACAGAGCTAACCAAAGTCTGAGCCAGTTTTGCATCCAGATCTGTCCGATGATGCCTTCGGCACTCTGCCTGCCGTTAACTGGGTGGTGGTTGTTGTTGTTCTTTTAAAATCTACTGTAGCATTCGAATCTATGCTTTTAAAGGTGGAAGAAATAAGGGAATTTTGCTAAAACCTGGACAATCAAAACTTTTACTGCTGGTGAGTTTGTAAGAAACGTCTCACAAAGAACAACCCGGATTTCCTTTTGATTGTCACTATAAAGAATTAGAGGAATTTCTTAGGGAAGACAGAAACATTGTTCTTCTCCCAGGATGGTTCTATAAATTCAGCAAGTGAGTGAACACATTCAAGAATAAGGGATATGGCAGAACAAGCATTTAAATCACTTCAACTTCAAAATGCTTTGTGCTCTCTAAATCCTTTTGATCATTAAGCCAGCAGTAAATGGATGTCTACATTAGACCATTTTGAGGAATATTTTCCAGAAAGTTTGTAAGAAATAGTGCTCCTTTGAATTGAATGGATTTTCTCTACTGATTTATGTGAAGACAGATGAGCCTCTGCCCCAAAGAGATAGTCTACTGTCGTGAATGTATTAAATTCTATACAATGCCTCAGAAAATAATTGGATGCAGTAAAACTTTAGGGTAGAGAGATAATATTGCTGAGATGATACTTAGAAGTACAGAGCCAGCAATGTGTCTCAAATTAACATATTGGTCCTAATATTGTTCCTATGTGTCAGAGTGGTATAAACTAGCATTAATTCATTTTAAAAATTTGGAAAGGAGAAAAGAAATATTGTTCGATCTCCCATTCATCCTCTTCTTTACATTTGTAACAGAGTATGCACCATTCAGCACAGCATGTTGTACATATGCAATACTTGGTGTTTGTAAAACATGTGTAAGAGAGGCTAAATAAGGAAAGAGCTAACAGGAATGCATTAAATCCATCTTATGGTCCAGCTGCTTGCTCCTATCTCTATTTCTAGCAAAAGACTGTCACAGGTGAATTTGCAGGTGAAAAAATTACTTGTCTTTGTACTCTCTTCAGGTAATAAAATTTTAGACTTCTTACCAAAGATTCACAGAAATCTAGCATTAGAGATGATTTTAGAAATCATCTATTCAATGCCCTTTTTTGTACAGAGAAATTAAACCCAAAGAGGTCAAATAATGTGCCTAAGGTAACACAATAGAATTGGATAATGAAAGAGCTGGAACAAGAAATAAAACTTCTTTCCCCCTAGCGGCAATTTTGGAGCAAGTGACCACCTGAATTATCTTAAGAAATTATACCTAAACCTTCAGAGTAACAGTGCACATTTTAGTTAAATCTTGCTTTATGAAATAAACAATATTTTATAGGATGAAAGACTTTAAAGTCTCTATGTTATGAGTGTAATCCATTTCTAGAAAATATTTTTCTCCACTTGAAAATGAAAACATTAGTTACACATATAAAAATATCTTGCAAGAACCATAAAAAGGTAATAATTTTCTTAAGGAGAGACACATATCAACCCATTCTATCAAAAAGTGACATGAATTGAACATTGTATGCACTTTAAAGTATTCTTTCCCCAGGAAAAAATCTTTAAGGAAGTCCTGTAATTTCACATTCCTGAATATTATTGTGTTATTCATCTGAAAATCCCCATGGTATTTTGATTTTTAAAAATATCTAGCTGTATTGAGAAATCTGAAACTATATTAAATTTCATATGATGTCATTTTAAAATCCATAAGAAATAATGTTATAAGACCGTCAACACTAAAAACAGAGGTATTGAGTAGAATGGTGCAGATAAATTTACACCAAGAAGAAAATGTCAATTTAACGTCCATTATTCCAGCCTTTGAACTTAATAGAAGGTAATTTTCTTACAAAGACAACGTGGAATAAAATACCAAATTATATATACATGTGTGTGTATATGTGTGTGTATATATATGTTTAAATCTTGTCCTAATGACATTGAACAGATCAAGTAATTAATTATTTTAAATTACTAAACATTTACAAGGTCTATCTGGAAAAAGGTCAACAATTGTTAATATAATAAGAATGGTTTGCATGACATTGATATACCCTGGCAGCCTGGAATGTGCATGCATGAACAATGACAACTTCACTGTACTAGTCAGTGGGGGCAGTAGACGCCATTGAGTGAGCATGTGTACTGTGTGGCTGTCTCATTCAAAATGACTGAGCAAGCAGAGCAATGAATCTGCATCAAATTTTGTGTTAAGCTTGAACATTCCTCCATGGAAACTATTCAGATAATTCAGATGACCACAGCTATGGTGATTGACAGCTTTATCACAACAACATGCTCACTCATGCATCATGTCTCATGCAGAGCTTTTTTGGTGAAACATCAAATCACCCAAGTGACTCAGTTCCCCTTCAGCCCAGAATTGACACCTTGTGGCTTCTGGCTTTTCCCAAAACTAAAATCACCTTTGAAAGGGAAGAGACTTCAGACTATTGATTAGATTCAGGAAAATACAACAGGGCAGCTGATGGTGATTGGGAGAACTGAGAGAGGTCCCAAGGTGCCTACTTTGAAGGGGACTGAGATGTCATTGTCCTACATACAATGTTTCTTGTATCTTGTATCTTCTTCAATAAATGTCTCTATTTTTCATATTACATGGCTGGATACTTTCTGGACAGACCTCATATATCTGTACAAGATAGCAAAATTGTAGGAAATCTACAGGTTAAAGACATGTAATCAAGAGGAATTAAAACATAATGGATGAATATAATCATGTTAGAAGCATAAAGGATCAAATCTAAAGGGGCTCTCTCTGGCCAAATTTGGGGCAATTTGACATCATACTAATAATAGTGCTTATTATATTATGCACTATTCAACACATGAATTATTATATGTTGAAAAAAATTTATGATACATAGTATTAAAAAGGAGATAGAAAGAGAGAGAATGAGAGAGAAAGAGAAATTGAAAAAGAGAAACAGGA
The DNA here is from genome assembly GCA_004026765.1 of Micronycteris hirsuta. Lineage (NCBI taxonomy): Eukaryota > Metazoa > Chordata > Mammalia > Chiroptera > Phyllostomidae > Micronycteris > Micronycteris hirsuta. The sequence goes on from PVJI01005457.1 coordinate 45,587, forward strand.
TAAAGCTAGTTTGGCAAACAATTAACAATTGGTAAATTTAAGTAAGAGATACCCAAGAATTCATTGTATTACTCTTCAATTTTTACTGTATTTTTGACAAATTTCAGATAAAAGAGCATCCCCTATATATATACATATATACTATTTATATACTATATATATATATACACACATATATACTACACACACACACACACACATACACACATATGTATTCAAAGACACAAAATTAAGGATAAGATCAGATGCTTTCTGATAGAGAATGAAATTTTAAATCAAGTGACCTAGGTAAAAGCTCAGAGATGATAGAATTAAGTGATTAGATTACGGTCATAGCTGGAAACATAAACCCAATCAACTGCATGAACAGTAGCCATTTTTAAAAAAAGAATATATAGCTTTGTAACCAATGAGGTTTATCTAAGGCACAATTGCTAATTGAAAACTTGCCAATACCCACCCCCAAAAAGAAAAGAATACATACAAGAAAGGGATAGTCTGCTTGTTATATATGAAAAAGGGATCTGAAGAGCTTAATGTCAGTGCTGGGTTCTAGCACTCTCTGGAGAGTAGAGAGTCTGACAAGCATAGAACTTTGTGTTAATTTGTCAGTTAAACAACCATAATGAAACGGAAGTATCAGGTACCAGCTGTGGTGGTACAAGTCATTCAAATCATCAAATTTCCTGCTCATGAAGACAATTCTGTAGATTTTGTTGGAGAAAAAAGAAGAGAGAAATCATGTTGACTAGCAGACAATGCCATGTCCCTTTGGCAGATGTATTTTTATTAACATTCTTAATGAGTACATCAGTCTCCTCTAGTTTTAGTGAATATACATGGTTTAATATGTCTAGGTGATTATAAAAAATTGTGTGTCTGAGTATTTAGATATTTAAATATGGGAGGCAGAACCTGAGGCATGATAGACCAGAGTGTTTTCTTGAAGTGGTGTCTTTATTATTAAAATGTAGTAACAGCCCTGGCTGGTGTAGCTCAGTGGATTGAGCACGGGCTGGGAACCAGACGGTCCCGGTTCGATTCCCAGTCAGGGCACATGCCTGGGTTGCAGGCCGGGTCCCCAGTGAGGGCCGTGTGAGAGGCAACCATACATTGCTGTTTCTCTCCCTTTCTGTCTCCCTCCCTTCCCCTCTTTCTAAAATAATAAATAAATTCTTTAAAAAAATAAAAAAAAAATAAAAAAAAAATGTAGTAACAATATCAGTAAGAAATTAATGCTGGAGGTTAAGAAACATCTTTTAGTGTTGTAAACACCTTCAGGAAAGTCAAAAGAGCTTTGACACTCCGTCCTATAAAAGAGCACATAGGATCTCAGTCGAGAGAGAGCTCAACAAGGTAATTATTCTCACATCTGTGCTGCCTTATAAAATCTTTAGTTCCCATAGAAATGAGTGAGTTGAAATTAATTCATGCAACAAACATTTGTTTGGTTTTTATTACATGCAAGGGTTCATTCTTGGGATTCAGCACTGGTCCATGCTGTCATGGAAGTTTTGTTATATTGCCTATAATTTATGTTTAAAATGTTTCAACATGGAAAGCAAAGAATTCTCATTCACAAGGGCTCTTATCTCTCAAAACATACTCTATTTCATGTGTTGCATTCGCCCTACTTGCATACCAACTATTTCAGTTTTCAGCACAGCACCAGAAAATAAACTAGTGGGACCTCATAATGACCAGTCCAGGTATTGTGAAATCCAAGTCAGTCTTGAAACCAACTAAAATTTTCAAGAGATAATTTCCTCCCTGTTGTGCTAGATCTTTATTATTTACCCTTTAACAAATATTAGCCATATAAATTGTTTCTGAGACCACCCACAAGAGAGTTCTATTTAGACACCAAGGAGAATGTCAGTAATGATAAAATAAAAAGTAAGAGGAGATCAGCACTGGAACATGACCAATTTACAAAAATCAATTTAGTACCAAATAAATGTTACAAACGAAATAATCAAAACACAACAGAAATTGTGGAATACCATGGAAATACCCTGTCAGGAAAAGGTTACGGTAAATGAATCAAGTACACCTCACAAGGAAGTATGAATAGAGTAAGAACAATGATTACCGCATTTTCAGATACCAGGGGAACTTTACATAATAACAAGAAACAAACAGGAAGTGCAATACACCATAGTAATTTTTCCCAGATAGTTATTTTGGCACAAGCACAATGGGGATTAATAAAAAAATAGAATATGAATTAAAAAGCAACCATGTTGTACAGGTTTAAATAGAGTTCTAGAGACTGACATCTGCTTGGTAAAATTACCTCCAAATTTAAAGGCAAAGGAAAGAGTAACATTCATTCCACCTTCCCAGAAGGAACTATCATCTAGAGTAATTAAACAGCTCTAATTGAAGGAAGTCTACCTGGCAAAAGACAGCAAGCTTATAACTGTGGAATAAATGATAGAGTTAGAAATACAGGGGTGGGCAACAGAAGGTCTACAGTTGTTCATATGGAAAAATACATGCAGGTTATGATTATTACAATAGTCTGATTAACTCAAAATAATAGCACAGTAAACCTACTTTTTCCCACCCCTGTATAAACTACTTTGCAAGCCCTAATGAGATTCTTAATTCAGCCAAGTTTATCAATTGATGTTAGAAGGATTAGGCAAATGACTGTTGGTAACCTGGAAATTCATATAGTCCAGCCAAAAAAAAAAAATTGATCACAAGCTGAGACACATTGCTTACAATGGAAAAAATAGATTTCAAACCCCTTAATCCTATGGCCAAATTTAATATCACCACCAGTGGTACTACCAAACAGCGTGAGTCCCAGTGTGATGCAGCTGAAACCACTGAACATAATCTATGGTTTTAACTTTGATGAAAATTTATTTTTATTTTTATTTTTAGAGAGAGGGGAAGGGAGGGAGAAAGAGAAGGAGAGAAACATCAATGTGTGGTTGCCTCTCACGTGGCCCCCACTGGGGACCTGACCCGCAACCCAGGCATGTGCCCTGACTGGGAATCGAACCAGCGACCCTTTGGTTCGCAGCCCATGCTCAATCCACTGAGCTACACCAGCCAGGGCTGACAAGAACTTTTAACTTGAATTTTATACAGCCTTTAGATTTGACTTTTAGATTACAGAGATTACTGGGGATAAAGGAGCAAGTAAAGTGCCACCCCAAGAAAAGGACCAAATAATATAACACATTCTAAAGGACAACAGGGAGGACCTCAGAAAGTCAGAATATCATCACAAAAGATACTGCAGAAGAATGAAAGAGACTCATGGAATTTAACAAGATGTGTTTGGATGGAATTGGATCTTAATTCAAATAGATCATTTGCAAAGGGACAATAACAAATTTTATATGGACTGAGTATTATGGTACAGTAATAAATTATTAATTTTGTTAAGTGTGATAATGTCATTTTTGGCCATACAAGTTGTTTCTATTTATAAAGGAACATGTTGAAATATCACAATGGAATGTTATATTTATTTAACTCACACTACCATAGGCAGTGTGATATATATATACACATTAGCATTAATCTATAAATTAAAAGCAGAACACATATACTAAGGACAGTTAGTATTTGGAAGACTATTCAAAAACTCTGTATTTATTTCTTATTGCATTTTTTCCATTACTATTTAGTCCTCTTATATCCTCCCTCCCCCACCCTGCAATCACTGCACTGTTGTCCATGTCCATGAGCCCTTTCTCCTTTCTGCTTAATGCCTCCACCCCCTAACATCCCCACAACCTTAGCTGTCACCCTGCTCTCCCTGAGTCTGTCTCTATTTTGTTTGTTAGTTCAGTTTATACATTAGATTCTACATATGTGTGAAATCATACAGTATTTGCCTTTCTCTGACTGGTATTTCACTTAGCATAATGTTCTCCAGGTTCATCCTTACTGTTGCAAAAGATAATTTTTTCTTCTTTTTTATGGCCTAGCAGTACATGAAGCGTAACAATATCCACATTATGGGAATGCCAGAGGAGAAGAGAGAGAGAGCAAGGGATGAAGAACCTATTGAAGAAATAATTACTTGCCCTGGCTGGTGTGGCTTAGTGGATTGAGCACCGGCCTGCAAATCAAAGGGTCACAGATTTGATTCCCAGTCTAGGGCACATGGGTTGCTGGTCAGGTGCCCAGTCGGGGGCACATAGAAGGCAACCACACATTGATGTTTCTCTCCCTCTCTTTCTTCCTCCCTTCCCTCTAAAAATAAATAATAAAATTTAGAAAAAAAGAAATAATGACCAAAATCTTCCATAATCTGGTGAAGGAAAAAGACACACAAGTCCAGGAAGCTCAGAGAGTCCCAAAAAAGTTGGACCCAAAGAGGCCTAAACCGAGACACACCATAATTAAAATGGCAAGGCTTAAAGACAAGAAGAGAATCCTAAAAGCCATAAGAGAAAAGCAGGTAGTTATATACAAGGTAGCACCAATTAGACTGTCATCTGATTTCTCAACAGAAACATCTCAGGCCAGAAGAGAGTGATGTGAGATATTCAAGGTTATGAAAAACAAGTACCTACAACCTAGGCTACTTTACCCAGCAAGGTTATGATTTAAAATCAAAGGAGAAATAAGTAGCTACCAAAACAAGAAAAAGCTAAAAGAGTTTGTTAACATCAAACCAATACAGCAGCATATGTTAAAGGGTATGCTTGAAGAAGAAAAAAGAAGAGGAGGAGGAGGAAGAAACAAAAGAAAGAGGAGAAAGAAGAAGAAGGAAAAGGAGGAGGAGGAGGAAGAAGAACAAGAAGAAGGAGAAGAAGGAGAAGGAGAAGAAGAAGAAAACAGTCTAACAATACAATAGCACTAAATATATATCTGGCAATAATCACCTTAAATGTAAATGTCTTAAATGCTCCAACCAAAATATATAGGGTAGCTGAATATATAAGAAAACAGGACCCATATATATGCTTTCTGCAAAACACCCATCTCAAATCTCCTGGAAAAAGAGACTTCACACAAATGGAAAGGGGAAAAAACCTAGGGTAGCAGTACTTATATCTGACAAAATAGACTTTAAACCAAGACTATAGTAAGAGACATAGAAGGACACTACATAATGATAAAAGGAACAGTCCAACAAGAGTATATAACCCTAGTAATCATCAACACACCCAACACAGGAACACCTAAATATGTAAAGTAAATCATGAATCATGATGGACATGAAGGGAGAGATCAACAGAAATACAGTCATGGTCAGGGATTTTATACTCCATTGACTTCAATGAACAATTTTCCAGACAGAAAATCAACAAGGCCTTAAACAACACAGATCAAGTGGATTTAATTGATATTTTCAGAGCATTTCATCCCAAAGCAGCAGAATATACATACTTTTCAAGTGCACATGAAACAGTTTCTAGTATACACCAGGTGTTAGGACACAAAGCAAGTCTCAATAAAATTAAGAAGATTGAAATCATATCAAGCATCTTCTCTGACCACAATGCTATGAAACTAGAAATCAATCAGAAGAATAACACTGAAAAACACACAAAGACATGGAGGCTAAATAATATGTTATTAAACAATGAATGGATCAATAACAAGATCAAGGGA